>JAXCGZ010009949.1:37500-40000 GCA_037179515.1 Halocaridina rubra
AAGCTGCAATTATAGCAGAGCTAGTATACGAAAGCATATCTCCCGTCGTTCTTTAATCAGCTTGTTACAGTTATACGTGGAGTTCAAGTATATATATATATATATATATATATATATATATATATATATATATATATATATATATATATATATATATACAAAGAAACCGTGATGTTATCTATACTATTACTTATATAAAGGTGAAGATTAAGGAAACAGAAAAAGTTTTTTTTGATATTCGAAGTGGACTTGAGTCGAAATATTTGGAGTACTGATGCACACATGTGGATCACAGTGCTGCACAGTAAACGATAGAGTGCACACTGTATAACATATATTTACCGGATTTGTTCTAAAAGACGTATTTTGTTATTGTTTCTAATCTGTTCATGTTTGCAGCCGATTCGTAAATGTTGACTTCAGTGTGAAGCGCCACAACGTCTAAATGGCTCAAGGTGACATTTTTCTGTGCATATTTAAAAGTATGTATGCACACCTAAAGGCGTTTTTCGGGACAAATACACACGCATACACATACGCACAAACACACACGGGAAGCAAATATTTCTTTGCAATGACTTGTCTTAATATTTATTCGTTCCTTTCCTGTGTACTTTCAAGGATATAACATATGGTTTGAATGAGGGGACTATTATTATAATTATTATTATTATTATTATTATTATTATTATTATTATTATTATTATTATTATAAATATTATTATTATTACTATTATTATAATTTTTATTATCATTATCATTAGTAGTAGTAGTAGCAGTAGTAATAGTAGGAGTAGTAATAGTAAGAGTAGTAGTAGTATATTTCTTATGCACCTTAGTAACCACGAACCGACTTATACTAATCTGTTCTAGTAAAACCCAAATGCCAAGGTATTGCATGTCAGCCCCAAATAGAAGTCATTATGAATTTACTCATTGCATGACACACAATCACTCCTCAACCCTTGCTCCTCCAAGGAAGAGGAGGAGGTGGAGAATAGAAAAGAAGGCATTGGAAGAAAAGGAAGAGGGGAGGTGAATATGGAGGAAGGAGAAGGAGTAGGAGGAAGAAATGCAGGAGGGGAGAAGGTGGAGGAGGAAGAAGGAGGAGGATGAGAATGAGACAGAGCAGGATATGAGAGAGTAGAAGAAGTAGGAGGAGAAGTAGGAAAAAGGAGAGGAAGGGAGGAAGGTAGGAAGATGAGAGGCAGAAGGGGGAAGAGAAGAAGGATAAGGGGAGGAGGGGGAAGAGGAATAGGTTGACACATAACACGACGAAGTGGCTAAGAATAAATCATGATATTGAAATATTAAAGCATAGCGGAAGACACTCTATCTGCTACCAATACATAATTGCTTTCAGTATTATTGCATGAGAGTGGAATAGCGGTCATTTTTTTCTACCTTATCGATTGCTTCTCTCATATTCACAGAGAGTTGCTGTTTCACACTAGTCTCTTCGGAGACTATTGATTGGCTTGGACTAAGAATTTTTACAAACGGATGGCCATCCTGACAGCAATCCTCTCTACAGATCCTGGCTTGTGAATGGAATCGAGTTAAGCTGACTCGCTCCCTGACTGGCTGCATTAGTGGTCATTCTACTCCAGCCACCGGGGGAGCAAACCATCTCAGCTCACTGCCAATCCCAAGACCAGATCGATGGAGAGGGTTGATATAAAGAAAAAAAAACAGATAAACTTTGAGTAATAAGTATTCACTAGTCTCCGAGAGCTTAGTAAATTACAGCGACCTCGTATGAACATGAGAAATGCTGGCGATAATGGAGAGGATAAATATTAAATTTAAAAAAATTATATAAATGACAACTAATATGACTGCCTTTATGCCTTGGCAAGATTGGGGTTATATTTGTGCATGCAGGTAAACACGCACAGTACTTCTGAAGAGAAAACTACATCTTTTGCAAATTAAAATTTGACATACACACATACACACACGCATGCACAATCACACAAACAATAAAACAGACCAGGAGACGGGGAGGTAAAATCCTGTTTGCAATTACACAAGCGCGCAAACACACGCCCGTACAGAGAAAAGTTTAAGGTCAAAGAATAGGTTTCTAAATTAAATATAACACATGGATGCATCACTAAGACAGAGAAAAGGATTTGCGAACAACTGAACAAGACGTTTCGGTTTTTTTTTTTAAACAATATTAAATACTCTACCCCCTTAGATTGCAAAGATAAGATTTCATGACTTGGTTTTGGAAAACATTATAGTTTCATCTTCAGAGGTATGCAGAGCAATGATGGAATTAGATGGTCATAGAGCTACAAGTCCTGATGAAATATGCCATTGCGTACTTAACATATGTGCTAAACCAATCATGGTGGCGCTATGGATCATATTTTGAAAGTTGCATGAATATAGGGAGATTCCAAGATGCTGGAAACAAGCGAACGTGGCAAAAGTCTTCAAAAAGGGAAGAAGAGATAGAGCTCTAAATTATAGGCCTGTTTTCTTGACCAGC
>JAXCGZ010009949.1:45000-47500 GCA_037179515.1 Halocaridina rubra
GGCTGCATATTCGAGTTTTGGCCTCACATAGGTTACATAAATATTTCTGAACATTTCCTTGTCCATGTGCCTGAAGGCTACCCTTACATTTGATAAGAATGCATATGCTGCCCTTACTACGCCATTTATATGTATTTCTGGAGACAAATCTGCCAATATGTTTACTCCTAGATCTCTCTCATTTTCTGTCTCCTGAAGTTGTACTCCAGCCACCGAGTAGTCAAGCTTGGGCCTTCTTGCACTTGTACCCATTCTCATTACCTTACATTTTGAGGTATTGAATTTCATTAGCCACTTTCTGACCACTCATGCAGATTATTTAGATCCTCCTGAAGTTCTCTACCATTGTTCTCGTTTTTTACTTTCTTCACAATCTTTGCATCATCTGCAAACATATTCATGAATGAATTTACAGACTCTGGTAGGTCATTTACATATACAAGGAACAAAAGTGGCCCTAAAACTGAACCCTGTGGAACTCCACTACTAACTCTTCTCCATTCAGACACTGAGTGTCTTACTCTAACCCTCTGTTCCCTTCCTTCTAAGTAAGTTTTTATCCATTCCAAGACATTTCCACCTATTCTAGCCATTGATTGCAGCTTCCTAATAAGTCTCCCATGTGGAACAGTGTCAAACGCTTTCTGGAAGTCTAGGAATATGCAATCTGCCCAGCCCTCTCTTTCCTGTAAGATTTGGCTTACCTCATCATAAAATTCTAATAAGTTTGTTACTGTTGATCTTCCTTCTCTGAAGCCATGTTGCCTCACTGACAAAAAAGTTGAAGGATTCCAAGTGAAGAGAGATATGTTTCCTTAGTAGTTTCTCCATAAGTTTGCAAACTATGCTGGTCAAGGAAACTGGTCTATAGTTCAGAGCCGTATCCCTCCTTCCCTTTTTGAAGATAGGTATCACATTTGCTTGTTTCCAGCATCTTGGAATCTCCCCCGACTCCAATGACTCCTTAAATATGATACTTAGTGCCACTGATATTGTGTTTGCGCATTTTTTAAGCACATGAGGGGATATGTCATCAGGACCTGTAGCTTTATGAACATCTAAATCCATCAGCGCTTTGCATACCTCTGTGGCTGTAAGGTTGATGTTCTCTAATACCGGCCCTTGAGCTTCTATCACTGCAATCTGAGGGGGTGGGGTATTTTCTACTGTAAATACTGACTGAAACTCCTTGTTCAATTCTTTGCAGATCTCTTCGTCCATCTCAGTGATGCTTCCATCCGCTCTCTTTAGCCTTAAAACCTGTTCTTTTACCTTCAGTTTTCCTCTGATAAAGCTGTGGAAAAGCTTGGGATTTTCTTTAGCCTTCCTGGTGATGTCCCTCTCATAATCTTTCTCTGCCTCTCTCCTTTTACTTAGGTAGTCGTTTCTTGCTCTTTTGTAGGTTTGCCAGGCATTTATGTTTTTTCTCCTCCTATACCTTTTCCAGCATTTGTCTCTCCACTCCTTAGCTCTTTTACACCCATTATCGAACCATTTCTCTCTGGCATGAATTACACCTACTTTGGTGACAGGTATGCAGCAATCTACTATCTTCCCATATTTCTCACAAAAGATGTCATACATTTGTGTGTGTGTGTGTGTGTGTGTGTGTGTGTGTGTGTGTGTGTGTGCGCGCGTGTGTGTTTGTTCTATCGGTTGTACTACGTAATATGTTTTTTCTTTACTTACAAAAAATCGCATTTACCTAATCTGGTCAAAGAGAAAATCTCTAATCTCGATTACTTTCCATTTCAAAAGTTTCACTTTCCTTATTGTCTTTGAATCTATATTTTTCTAGTTTGATAAGTTCTATATTCGCAAATTTTACTATTTTTTTTTATATACACAAAATCACATTTACATAATCTAGTCAAAGGGAACTCTATGATCACAATTACTTTCTCTATCCAAAAGTTTCACTTTTATTACTTCCATCATCATCATCATCATTATTATTATCATTATTATTATTATTATTATTATTATTATTATTATTATTATTATTATTATTATTATTATAATTATTATTATTATTTTCGTCTTAGGGTCTGCCTCTTTGTAATGTGATTAGTCAAAGTAAAAAATGTGATTTCTTTATTTTGCTTAAAGTAAGATCACACTTACTAACTCTGGTCACAGAGAACCCTTTGAACACGAATAAGCATTTCTTTATATGTTGTTTTTGAGTCTGTTTCTTGTGTGGTCAATTTTATAGACATATATGATCAAAATGTATAAAACTTTTCTTATTTTCAACCTCAAATCTGCCCCCATTATGTGTGATTAGTTAAAATAAAAATAAATGTGACTTTTTGCAATTGTTTTACTTTTCGAAATGTGTGTGATTACCTAATTGTGATTACCTAATTGTGTTTACGGGAAAGAGCCCAAAGCTCGTATCTTCCCGTCTCCTGATCGGTTCCATTTTTAGACTTAGTGATACTTATCATACCTGTCCTTAAAACTATGGATTGAGGTAGCATTAACTACCTCCTCGCTT
>JAXCGZ010009950.1:0-60484 GCA_037179515.1 Halocaridina rubra
ACAAAAATCGGGAACACAAAACAAAAGCAGTCTTTGCTTCTTTTTCTGGCTCTCGTGAGAGAGGAGGAAAAGAGGACAGAGATACTTATGCAGGTCCTATCACTACTGGAGCTGGAACCAGACTGAATGTCCAGGACAGTTCGATGTTTAGTTTTATTTCAGTGACCGTTCTTATTCTACGCTTATTTCAACACCGAATATTTTTTTATATATCGACACATCTTTTATTATCCCTTCACATCTAACAATCCACAACACTTCCCATCTCTTTGTTTCTCTTTGCTTTGTGTTTTCTCCGTCCCCAGGCCCGATGATGGCATTTTTCTTTGCCTGTCCTGGTGTCACACTCATAAAAAAAGTGATGATATTCGAAATAGCCTGGAAGAGTCTAACACGGGGTCTCATTCGTGAAATCCAGACTCTGTTCCACTGAACACAAAGATCCCATTACATCTGAATAGTATATTTCTCTTGGCCTCCTGAGTTGACTGAAACTATCACAAGGAGGAACACCTTACCCACTCTTTCCCACGAGAGGATCTTGCCAGATGTACATAATTTTTCACGCACAGCTCAACATGTAGTCTTTAAACCTGCTAAATAAACAAGGGGTACCTTATAAATGAAACCACTCTTCTCTGCCTCATTTTTCTTAAAAGTTTCTAAGGATTGCCGAAGCGAACTCGTTCTATCTTAGGTTGAAGTCACCCTCTGGTCCACTGATCTCTGGAACTTTTTCCCTTTATTGCGCTTCCGTATTCGCATGCAGTAAATGGACGAGAATAGTGGGAAATCACGACCCCCAAGGCACATGGGAAGAACCTGTGGTAAAGAACAACAACAACAACAACAACAAAAATATTTTAACAAATATACCTTCCGGATCTTTTGGGCGGCAGGTATTCCTATGTGTGTATGTGCATTCGTTTGTTACTCTTAATCATCGATTTTTCTCCGTATTTTGAAAATCCCATTTGGGGGGGGGATATTTTCTATCAGTTTTGGCATTCATCTCTATGTTGCCAAAAGCTGTCCTTTGCGTATCACCCTCTCCTCTGCTCAACTGAACGCGGTACAGGACATATTACACTTCATTTTCAGTATTATTTTTTCTTTTCTTTATTCTAAAAGGTCTTTTGAACTTAAATAGGACTCTCCAGGACAGATCGATGTTAAGTCTTCCTTCAGTTACGGTTCTTTTTCTATGCCTACATCAACACTGAATATTACTGCAGGAATATTCATTAAACATCTCTAATTATCCTTTCACATTTGACAAGTCACATCACTTGCCATCTCTGTTTCTCTTTACTTTTTGTTTTCTTCGTGCCCAGGCCCGATGAGGGTAGATTTATTTTTTTCCCATCCTGGTGTTACAATCATAAAAAAATATTTTTATATATATATTATCAACTTTATTATTTATATTTATTTTATACAAATGCCTTTGATTTGTCATTTATATATTTATTTATGAATTCATTCTCAATTTTTAAAGTTATCCTTTAAAAAATTTAATGTTCCTTTTTAATATTCTTTTGTATGAAGATTAATATACAGTTCCTCATTAAAAATAATCCAACTTAAAGAAGATTATTTTCATAGTTTTTTTTTTCTTCCGTAGTAATTATATCATTTTTAATGTAAAACTTTCGTATGTCCTTTTTTTTTTTGTCGACTTGTAGGCTAATTGAATCCAAACATGGCTTGTAATTAAGATTGTGTATGCGTGTTTTTTTCCTCTTTACATGTTTGCGTTTCCCCTACATATGCAGATAAAAAGTTCAAGATCTTTAATATTCAGACAGTTTATATATGCGTACATATATATTTAACATTAATTTGCTGTCTCGTGCGAACTTCTGCCCAGTCTTGATGTGGTAGGAGGCTTGGAAAGTATGAATTCCACCCTCGTATTAAATTCTTGTCGCAAGAGCCGACTAAAAGGGATATAGGAGTTAAGAGCTTAAAAGTTCATCCCTTAAAAAAAAACAAAAAACAAAAACCTGCTGTTAAAGGCTTAGGATAATGAGAGGAAAAATTATGGTGAATCCCCAGTGATACCCGTCGTTGTTCGGTTGTGACCACACTTGGTTGAATTAAGAGGGATTTGGGGTCATGTTGAATAAGAAAAATTATAATGAAAATAATAATAATAATAATAATAATAATAATATTTATTATTATTATTATTATTATGATGATGATGATGTAATGTTAGTAGTAGTGGTAGTCAATATGATTATTAATTATGGCACATGTATTGCATAATAATAATAATTATTATTATTATTATTATTATTATTATTGTTATGAAGATGTAGTAGTAGTAGTGGTAGTAGTAGTAGTAGTCGTATATGATATAATTATTAATTATGGCACATGTATTGCAGCGTAGGAAAGCCCATCAAAGGCTTAATATCATATTGGGGAAATATCAATATCAGTGTCCCCTTCTCTCCTCAACCCCCCCCCCCCCAGATGAAGCCACACCGAACCAGCTTCACTTTGCGCGGCTGGATTAGAGTTTGGTGGGGGGGGGGGTTTAAGCGAAGCCATCTTAATAATTAGATTTGCGTTGCAATCTTGAAATTGGATTTTCTCTGGGCATGAACTTGCATTAGGCAGATCTTATGGGATTTTCAGAACTGGCTGAGGTCAGATTTCAGCTTCTTTTTTTTTATTTTATTTCATTTATTTATTTGTTTTTCATTTATATATCTTAGATTTATCCCAGGTCGTTATGCTGAGCTTATGGTTCTTATTGCTTTCACTAATGGCGTCCCATTTCCACATATGCATTCACTGTATCTGCATGTGTGGTAGGGACTTGGAGACAACTGACGCCACTACTCTCTCTCTTTTCCATCTTCGAGATGGCTTTGTGAAATTTTCACTCTCTTGTCGTGGTATGAAGCGGGCTCGAATTAGAGTCCTTGGATATGGCTAGCCATTCTTGAACCCACTGATGATAATAATAATAATGATAATACTATTACTACTACTACTACTACTACTACTACTACTACTACTACTAATAATAATAATAATAATAATAATAATAATAATAATAATAAATAATAATAATAATAATGGATAAATTATATAATATATATATATATATATAAATATATAATATATAATATATATATATATATATATATATATAAGAGAGAGAGAGAGAGAGAGAGAGAGAGAGGAGAGAGAGAGAGAGAGAGAGAGAGAGGAGAGAGAGAGAGTGACTTTCACAACGGGTTTTATAAAATAATGGAAGTCCTTTAACCAATGTGTCATACATTATCACTGAAGCAGATGGGAGATTTAAAATATGTAAAAAGTTAAATATGAATATATATCACAAATATGTAATACATTGAGAAACTTTGGTATTAAAACAATTCAGCAGCTTTTCATCGTGTATTTTAGTTTTAGTGCCTTGCATAATTTACCCGGATGCAATGGGAGTTTTGGGACTGGCCTTACTATTTGTTAAACTTTCTCTTTTTGGCTGAGGTTGAACGTCACCAGTAGATCAAAAGTGTATTCTATTGTTTAGAACTTTGCCTCCTACAGTGGGAAACCATGCTTGCTATTGGATGGAACCATTCTTATTGCAGTACTGTGAAGGTTGTGACCCAGTGACAACAAAGTTCTCTACTTCCATTAGTCTAAAGTTTCTAAACCTTCCTTTTTCCCAGTTGGCTCAAGGTTTTATTCAAGTGAGTTGAATGTTGCTATATATTGAACCTTTAATTTCCAATGGTTTTCTTTGGATTGAATCTTTTGTGTCTTTGGACTGAAATTTATGTCTTCATGTTGTGTGAAGTTTGCCTTCCGGAGGGCCAAACCTCACCATCTCGTGAGCTGAATATAATCCTTCCAGTGAGTTGAATTTTGACATCGAGGAATGCATTACTCTTATTATATAAACACTTCTTGCCTTTCCAATATACAAAACATTCCCTATCAGTGAATTACGCCTCGTCTCTTACAAAAGCTTGACCGTTACCTACCATATACTTGAACCTCTTCTTTTAGTCATTTGAAACTTGCCCTCCATTGGGTTGATCCCTCCTGCCTTCTCAGTAGGTCGAACGTTACCCTTCACTTAGTAATACCATTTCCCTCCAGTAGACTGAACCATACCTTCTAATAGAGCGAACTTTGCCCTCCAATAGGTGGAATTTGGGGTTATACCGCTATTCTTTTAGTAATTCGATTTTTGTTTATCACTAGAGTAAACTATGCCTCTATCATCAAGAGAGGAACTCTAGATCCACTGGATGTAAACTCGGTAGGTTAGTTTTCTTTGGCCTAAGTAAATATGGCTTTTACATTTTGATATGTAACTTTTAGAGATCTTCTATTTTGTTTGTTTGTTTGCAAAGCTGGTTTCTGTAGAGTAGTAAATATATATCTGCGCTGTGTAGATGATGCACATGTTCTTCAAATCGGAGTCTCTGTGTAGCTAAAGTCCCATAAAATTTCAGGCGACACGTATGGTCCATAAAATATTATGTTTGTCAGAATGTCGGAATAAATTCCGAATCGCTGTGTACCTGTTTTTTTGGGCAGTACATTTGGTTACAGAAGTAACCATTCCCCCTTACTTTCTTCGATTACATTTTAAACTGTGACTATTTATTATTATTATTATTATTATTATTATTATTATTATTATTATTATTATTATTATTATTATTGCTGCTGTTGAGTAGCTGGGTATATATAGTTTCGAATATATCAGTTACGTGATATATATATATATATATATATATATATATATATATATATATATATATATATATATATATATATATATATATATATATATATATATATATGTTTAAACTTGCAATTTTACAGCTGTGTAAGCGCATTTAGCTATTAAGAGAGAGAGAGAGAGAGAGAGAGAGAGAGAGAGAGAGAGAGAGAGAGAGAGAGAGAGTTGTTTACTTTTCCTTCCCCAAATATACCCCCCTTGCCCTCCCCCCCCCCCCGTTTCCCCTTTGGCCAAGTCTGGCCATGGCATCAGCTTTGCGTAATTGTTGACTTCGCTGGGGATTCAAGTGACGTCATTAAATGCCTAATATAGTGATGACAGAAAATATTGATAAATAAAATAAAGTAATAAAGAGAGAATGAAAGAAAGAATAAATAATTAATAGTTATGAGTTGGAGGACTGACATTGTTGCCCATATGTTAGCTTGAGCTCGTAAAAATACTTTTCTGCTGTTATCGCCTTGTATTTAATAATCGTACTTACCTTTTATATTTAACAGAGGCTGCCAACGCTTGTATAAGAGATACTCTTCGATCCACCTTGATAATATAGAAGCATTTACGGAACCCCACAAACAGGCACAAACACACGCAAAATGCACTCACACTTTGACACGCGCATGCTCACACACACACACACACACACACACACACACACACACACACACACACACACACACACACACACACACACACACAGGAGGAGAAACGTGTTATATTAATATTTGCATTTATTTTGTATAATTATCTTCCCCGTCAATAGTTTCTGGAATGTCACCTTTTCCGGAAGTAATTATAATATTGATATTCGTATTTTCATAATTAATGAACATTTGTGCTTATTTATTTGCCTCATTTAATAGTTGTTAGTGTGGGTAAGATTAATACGCCATTAATGAGGTCATTAAATGAGTTGGTTGGACTGTCTAATTGTTATGGCGTTCTTCGTCTCGTGTACATCATTAATAAGTTCCTGTTATTGTTAATTAGCCTCGTTATGAGAACAAGTTGTTTGTTTTGGAAGGTTATCGCCCAGTTAACTTGTTTGTTAAGTGCATGTGATTATTGGTTGGGACCACTGATTGCTGCTTTACCTTTTTTTTCCGAGTCTGCCTGATTGTGCTGGAAAGTTTTGTTGATACGTTCCTCTGATTGTTGATTAGATTATGCGATTTTGGGTTTACCCTTTCTTCGATTTAAGTTATTTGTGTCAGAAAGATTAATTGCTAGTGTTGTACTTTATTAATTTTCATTAATTATCGATTAAATCTTGTAACTGTGGGTTTACCTTGTTTGTGTCTAAAATACTAACTCTTTTTTAATCGTTACTTAACTTATTCTTGATTGTTTCTGAACCTCCATACTAGTATACGGCATGTATAAATTGTAAAATATTAATGAAATATTCAGAATTTTATTTTCATGGTGAATCAGGTTGTATTCAGCGTCATTGCTTGTTGAATTGCATGGTTACCAGTCATACTGTTTTGTCAACATCAGTAAATAGCTCGTCTGATTGTTATTTGATCTGGTTGAGTCGGTTTTGTTTGTGCAAATCGTTGAAATCGTCTGATCTTTAACTGTCCTTGTTCATTGAGATCCCGCCGATCGTTACCTGTTCTGTTAGGAATTAAAGATTTTATGCGAACAATAATAACGAGATCTTCGCCTTGTTACTTATTCTTGTTACTTTTTTTTTATGCATCGTCAGTGACATTCTGTCATTGCTGGTTTTCCTCGTTGTGTGTCAGATTATGTATACCATTAAAGAGAACCACAAATTGTTAAGTTTTCTCACAGTGAGTCTTATTCTTCTTGAGAGATTGTTAATTGTTTTTCTTATGAGACAGATTGTAAACGTACATCAGGGGAGTGAATCTCTGATTGTTGATTTCTTTTGAAAGGATTTCTTTTAAAGCATTCGTCAATTATATATGTTACATGTCAAAGTGTTTGTGTATATCATTGAAGTGATACTCTAATTATTTATAGTTTTCATAAGTATTGTTAGGTTGTATATTTAAATATTATTGGGATCCTGTATTATACTAACTGTCCTCGAAAGAAGTCAGATTTTTTGTATGTAAAGTATTAATAAGATCATAGTGTCAGTCACTCATTCATGCACTTTTTTTTTAAGTCAGCGATGAGATTTTTTAATTGCTGGTTCTACTCATTACAAACCATGTTTGTTTATAAGATATTATTCTTCACAAAGGCAACAGCCCGGGCCTTTATTGATGAGGGCAGTTTTTTACCTGTTTCGGTGTCACACACAAAAAAAAAGAAATGTCTTCATCTTTTATCATTAATGAACGTGTCTGCTTGTTTGCTAAGAGTCAAGTTGTTTGCTTTGGCAGTGATGGAAAGGCCTTACTTTGATCTAATGAGATACTCGCTTTGTTTGTGATTTTTTTTAATGAAGATCGCTTTATATAAGGCTTTCCGTGCGTAAAGAAACATTCATTGTCCAAAAGTTTTTATGCTTACTTCTCTTTGGTATTGATTATGCCTTTATTACTGTTATTATTATTATTATTATTATTATTATTATTATTTATTATAATGATTATTCATTGTTTATTGGTAATTCTACTTACATCTGTTAATTTGAAGTAATTATAATTTTCAAGGAAATATATATTTCTGTTCACTGTAATTGTATGTATCACCTTACTTATTTCTTCAGTTGCGTGTTTACTTATAAGTGTATTTTTAGTTATGTAAAAGAATAGCCATTGTACGAATGGAAATAAATGTTTGTTTGTTTGTTTGTTTGATTTCATTTATTCATTTAGTATTACGTATAATGACAGATGGAGTGCCAGTGGCATGATGGTCCTTCAATGTATGCAGAAGATATTTTTTTATATTCTCAAGTCTTCACTACCTGTTATTTGTCTTTCGCACCCCCCCCCCCTTGTACCAACCTCCTGTGAGACGTCAAAGAAGAAGGGGAGTAGAGGGGAGAATAACTTCTCCCCAAACTGTTTTCCTTTTTTGATGTCGGCTACCCCCCAATTTAAGGAGGAAACAGCCAAGGTATATGTATGTATGTATGTACGATTATCTTTAATATTCCTTGTTATCAATAACTAGACGTCTTTAACTGAGGTAAATATTCTATTACTTATGAGAAATGGAGTGCCTGTGGAACGGTTTCCACGGAAATGTTTGTACGAGCTACATTAGGGATTCGAGCCCACCACCACCTCCTGTGTGGCAGCCAAACGCTATATTTTCTGAGCTACATACACAGTCAGTATTGATATATGGTCGGGTAAGGGAAGAGGGAAACAAAATTAGTTCCATTCCTCTTACGAGTGTATTGATCAATTCATTTTCTTATGTAAAAAAAAAAAAAGTATGTTAAGAGCATAGGTACTTTTATTATTCTTGGATGTTCATTACACATCTTTTATCATCCCTTCACATCTGACAAGTCATTACACTCTCCGTCTCTATTTCTCTTTATGTATTCTTCGTGCCCAGGCCCGATGATTTTTTTTTCGTCACAATCATAAAAAAAATCAGTTTATGTGGGATATCTCATTACATTTAATGATAGAGTAAGCTACGTTGCAGCTAATGAGTATAATTGTCAAATCATATTGGGAAGTTGAATGTGAAATACGAATCCTTTCATATTCATTCCAGTAGGATGTTTCCTTAAGCATTAATTTATTACCCATGAAAATGAATAAATAAATAAACCCCAAAAGGGGGAAAATACTCAATTGTTATTTTCCCTAATTGTTTCTTTGGCCCGATTTCTTAAACAGTGTAAACCTAGGATACCATATAGTTAGTTAGCTAGACACACACAAATGGATTTCATAAACGCATCATGACGCGGTTCTGTGTACGGGATCCTAGCTATACACAGAACCGAGTCAGATGCGTTTATGAAATCCACTTGTGTGTCTAGCTAACTAACTATATGGTATCCTAGGTTTACTCTGTCTAAGAAATCGGGCCTTTGTGTGCAGTATGTCACATACCGTAATGATGTCTTTGGCAGTACCGTGGAGATTGGCTGATGGGAAGCTGAGGGAATTATATTCCATGCAGGGGGAATTAATTTAGTGGGGATTGGCAACGGGCAGTATTGATTTTGGCTTTCGAGATAATCCTCTTAGAGTTTCGCAATAAATATCGGATCGTTTTGACGGGAGGGGGGGCGGTTTCCTTATGCCCCAAATGTTTTTGGCAGTGAGAAGCTTTTTTCCTCTCTTTTGCGTATATACACGAAATATTATGGGCATTAATATCTCCTCTTCTTCTTCTTCTTCATCTTTTTTTTCTTCTTTTTTTTCTTTTTTCTTTTTTTTTCTTTTCTATTTTTTTTCTTTTTCATCGTTTTTTTCTTCTTCTTTTTCTGTTTCTTTTTCTTCGTCTTCTTTTTCTTCTTTTTTCTTTTTTTTCTTCTTTTTTCTTTTTCTTTTTCTTCTTCTTCTTCGTCTTCTTCTTTCTTCTCTTTCTTCTTCCCCCTTCCTCCTTCTTTTTCTTCTTCTTCTTTTTTTTCTTCTTCTTCTAGCATCATTATCATCGGATATGTTATTAAAAGAAAAAGCATCGTCGTAATAATAATAATGAAAATAATAATAATAAAAAAAACAATTCTTTTAGAGCTTCAGTAATTGATTTGCTCGTCTCGTATTTCGCCATTTTGCTTGTTAAAACACTAACATCATTTCTTTTATGTGGAAGCAAAAGAAAGACAAAAATAAAAGCTATGAGAAGTTTGGAATTTCTTTCTCCTACTGAAAAGAAACGAGAAAATTGCTGTGCTGTTTAAAATAGAAATAATGTTAAGCACTTCGTGAATTTGCTCTCTTTCTTCTCCAGTGGAATGGTTTAAAAGAAAAACTCCTTTTCATATACAAATAAATAGTCTTTCTTTGTCTATCCTTACTCAAGTATCTCCTTTAGTGACAAAGTAGAGCTCCGGAACGTGACAAGGCAATCTTTATATCATGTTACCTTCCGTTGAAAAAAAAAGAAGATGGAAACTGTACTTGGTCACTTTGAAATCCTTAATTAAAGTATTTTTATAACTAGAAAGTGCTTTTATACGAGCCTTTATGAACAGAAGTGTTCGTAAAGTCGGTGTATGAGATGGAAATATGAATATTTATAGAGAACGCCGTGAATAATTTTTGAGACACTAGGTAGTCTCTCTCTCTCTCTCTCTCTCTCTCTCTCTCTCTCTCTCTCTCTCTCTCTCTCTCCTCTCTCTCTCTCTCTCTCTCTCTCTCTCCTCTCTCTCTCTCTCTCTCTCTCTCTCTCTCTCCTCTCTCTCTCTCCTCTCTCTCTCTCTCTCTCTCTCTCTCTCTCTCTCTCTCTCTCTCTCTCTCTCTCTCTCTCTCTCGCGTCCTCCTAGTCCTTTTATTTATTGTTTGTATTGCCTATGATTTCTTCTGAGCCCCAGAGAAATTTCCCCTCTATCACCAGCTGACATCTTGACTCTGTTCCTAAGAAGGGTGACCGCTCTATTCCTTCAAACTACCGACCTATTGCCCTAACCTCCTCTATTGCTAACGTTTTTGAAACTTTGCTCAATGCTCACTTCTTGAAACTCCTTGAATCTAACTCACTTATCGCCGATCACCAGTACGACCTCATGTCCTATCTTACTCATGTATGGTCACCTTATCTGAAGAACTATGGGGAATCCTTTGTCGTCGCCCTTGATATCTCTAAGGCTTTTGACAGATTTTGGCACAAGGCTCTGTTGGCCAAACTCCCTGCCTATGGCTTTACCCCTTCTCTCTGTTCTCTGATTCCCAGTTTTCTTTCTGACCGTTTTATATCTGTAGTTGATGATGGTGCGACAGCTAGCCTTTCTCTGTTAACAGTGGTGTTCCACAGGGCTCTGTTCTTGCACCTACTCTGTTCCTTCTCTTCATCAGTGATCTTCTGCAATCCCAATCTTCCTCCCTTCTTCTTGCCTTTGCTGATGATTCTACCCTGCACTTTTCCTCTGCCTTTTCTTCACAATCTTCATCTTCTACTCGTAATCAGTCTCGTATCACTCTCTCTTCTACTCTCAACTCAGATTTGCAGAGGGTATCTGAGTGGGGCACTCAAAATTTAGTTAAATTCAATGCCTCCAAGACACAGTTTCTGGCTACCTCTTTATCTTCTTCTCCTCCTGATAAACCTATTGTCTTCGAAACTAACGAAATTTACCCTCTTAATTCTATCAACATATCAGGAAGCCATATAGCCTCTAACTTGTCTTGGAGGAATCACATAATCCAAATTTCTAAATCTTCATCCAAAAAATTGGGGGTTTTGTTTCGTTTTCGTCATTACTTTTCCTCTTTACAGTTACTTAAAGTCTATAAAGGTCTTATTCGTCCCTGTTTAGAATACTGCTCACACATCTGGAGTGCTTCTTCCTATACTTATCTCCTTGATAGGGTTGAATCTAAGACAGTCAGACTCATTAATGATCCTTCTCTTACTTCTAATCTTGATTCTCTGTCTCTTCGCCGTAAGGTATCCTATCCCTTTCTCTTTTCTATTGCTACTGCTTCCATCGCTGCTCTGATGAGTTGACGAGTTGCATCCCTCCCCCACTGCATAGGCCGCTTAACACTCGCCAAATGGCTTCATCTCACAAGTACTGTGTGGAGATTTGTAGCTCGCAGATTGGTCGGTGCAGCGACTGCTTCTTCCCATCTACCTCCAGACTCTGGAACTCTCTTCCTTCTTCTGTCTTTCCAAATTCTTATGACCTATCTTCCTTCAATAAGCGGATCTATCGTCATTTCAGGGCCTAATCCTCCATATCTCTGGGTCCTCTGTACTTTGACTATTTTTTCTCTTTGTCGTTTTCCTCTGTGTAATATTACCTCATGTCTTCCTTATCCTTAACCTTTTTCTTTTCCTTCGTCTTGGTGTTTTCTCGTGCCGGGCCTTAATTGATATAATAATAATAATAATAATAATAATAATAATAATAGTGATAATGATAATAGCTATTATTATTATTATTATTATTATTATTATTATTATAGTAATTAGAGTTAGGAAGTCAGTGACAACTTCAGTAATGGAATTAGAAACCTACGGTTGTGTTTGATTATTACATTAGATCAAGCTTTCTCTTTTTATTGAAAGTATTTTCAAGATGACTTTATACTTTCTCGTTAGAGAGTTATACTCTGTTGTTTGATTGATTTAGTTGTATGATACGATGAGAACGTCTTGCTCCGCCCCTCCATCACCTATAGATAAGGTTTCGCTGATATTGGGCACTAAAGGATTATCTCTTATCAGCGATCTGTCCCTTGGTTGGGTTATTTTATCAGCCCCACCTCCACCCCCATCAAAAGGAGTCAGACTATTATTTATAAAATGATCAGATCTTATCGATATCCTATAATGATACCAGAGATCTGCCCCTTGGTCGGACTATGTCATTGAAAGGAGTCCTTGTTTTCAATTGTAATTTGTACCCGTCCTGCTGCTCTACACTCAGAATTAGTAGGCTGTTCATGATTCATAGTGTTCTCAGTTGCATTTTCAGCCATTCCTGCTGCTCTGCACTTAAAAAAAAAATAAACTGATAATAATTCCATATAATCTCAAATGCATTTCGAGCTTGTCTTGGATCTCTGAACCCACAAAAATGGTTGTAAAATATGATATTTGCTTTCAACTGTATTTTGAATCTGTCCCCTAATTTTACACCCACAAAACTTTTCACTGAGAATTTTAGTTGTGTTTGTACATGTGCTGTGATGTGCAAAAAAAAAAGGGGGGGGTGGAGAAATGTCGGTTTGGGCAGTGGGCTGCAAGGATGTAGCCATATTGTAGGTGTCACTTACAGCTTTAACTGCTTTGAATTAAATACTTCCTTTTTGCCTCACCACGATTGATCCTGTTTGAGGGTGTGTGTTTTTTTTTTTTTATTAAATTATTTATTTATTTGTTTGTTTTGACTTCCATATATCATTTATATTAACTTATCCTTTATGTCTTACATCCAGACGGTGTCGCAGACAGTGTTGTTTATATAATTTTTTTTCTAGATTTATTTATATATTGAAGCTTGCCATTTAACCTTTGAGGTAAGGAAAAAGGTCGTGATATACTTCATTTTGCTTTTAATTCTCTTTCCCGAAATTTACGCAATATAACTGCCTTTACGTAAGCTAATATTGTTTGGCTCTCCCAAGTTTATATGGGTCCGCTGCATCTCAGTGGACCCTTGAGGGACTGGAGCTTCATTTGATGGAACGTTTTACTGCTCGATGCTCTTCCTCTCACCAACATTCATCATTCGTCCTGGTTTGAGACCGGCACTGGATTATGCTGGCTTGTTTCCCCCAGCGGCTGAGTTATTACTGTTTTGCCTTTCTAATCTGTGATTATCAACAGAATGGGAATTGGGATAAAAATACTTGGCATTTATAGTGGAAAATATTACACTGTCATCTAATCCTAGTAATATTCTTATTTTATGTCGTTATTTTCGTTTTTCCTTAATAATAACTGGAAAATGAAAAGAAAACTCTTATTTTAGCCTAAGTTTCTGGTGAATATTTTGAAAATTTTGGCTAAAAACTGCAATAGAGCAAGACTCTTTGTTGGCGTTGCATTACGAAAGTAAAGAACAGAAACCTATAAGGAAGTTTAGTTATACAGTAAAATCTTTTATCTTCATAGGAAGTGATTTATGAAATATGAGTCGCCTGTGCTATGAGAAAGCTTGTCTTTCCACCATTTCGAAAACATATTTATAACTTCCTATGAAAAATGAATAATAGAATAGAAAAATTCAAATATATATTCTTGACGTGGGAGAAAGAAAGAGAGATGGAATTATATATTTAACAAATAATATACTCCTTTTCAAGGAGCCTTTGATTGCCTTTGTCAGTCTTCATAATATTGTTCGAAGAGGAAATTTAATCTTACAGAGTCATCTAGACTTTAAAAATATCTAGGCCTTCAAGAAAAAAGAAAATTTGATATGGAGGGCAATATGGAATTTTGTTTATTGGCGACGATATAGGGTTCTGATACTCTTCCCCAAGGAAAAAATTTGATAAAATGTTTTTGTTTGTGTTCTTCTGAGATAGGCGACCTCGATATATATATATATATATATATATATATATATATATATATATATATATATATATATATATATATATATATATATATATATATATATATATATATATATATATATATATATATCAGACAAGTATGAGTGTAGTAGTTTTAGAGGAATTAGTTTATTTAGTGTAGTTGGGAAGGTATATGGAAGAATGTTAATTGAGAGAATTAGGGGAGGTACTGAGAGATTGATTTGGGAAGAATAGTGTTGGTTCAATAGAGTAAGGGGATTTGTAGATCAATTATTTGTGGTAAGACATATGTGAAAAGTTCTTAGAGAAAGGTAGGGACACTTTTTTTTTTTACTTAGAGAAAGTATATGACAGAGTTAATAGAGAGGCGTTGTGGAGTGTGTTGCGACTGTATGGAGTAAGAGGAAGTTAGCTGAATGCGATCAAGAGTTTTTACATGAGTAGTTGAGCATGTGTGAGAGTAGGGCATTGTATGAGTGATTGGTTTGAGGTGACTGTGGGGTTACTACAAGGTTGTGTAATGTCATCATGGTTCTTTAATGTGTATATGGATGGAGTGGTAAGTGAAGTAAATGAAAGAGTATTAGACAGAGGTTTGGAATTAGTGGGTAAATGTAGAAGGTTATGGATATTGAATCAATTGCTATTCTCGGATAAAACAGCACTGGTGGCTGATACTGAGAATTAATTGAGTCATTTGGTGACTTGAGTTTATTTGAGTAAGTGAAAGAATGAAGTTGCCGGTGATACTGGTAAGTGTAAAGTCATGAAATGCACGAGAAGTGTTAATGTTGGCAGATTGAATGTAGGTGTGAATGAGGAGTTACTTTAAGAAGTTGGGAGTTTTTAGTATCAGAGATCGCATGTATTAAGGAATGGACAAGTGGATGCGGAAGTAAGTCATAGAGTGAGGGAAGCAAGTAAATATCTAGGAGGGTTGAAGAGTGTAGTGAGAAATAGGTGTTTAGGAATTAATGCAAAGAGAAGGAAATATGGTGTGATTGTGCCACAATATTGTATGGAGCATAGATTTGAAATGCAAGAGAGGATGAAAAGAACAAGTTGAATGTAATGGAGATGAGGTGTTTGAAAAGTATGATTGGTACATCTAGAATAGATAGAGTTAGCAATGAGGATGTCAGGCAGAGAACGAGTGTTGAGAGAGAGCTGTCAGATAGGTAGATTAAAGAGTATTGAGTTGGTTTGAACACATGGAAAGGATGAGTGAGGAACGAATAACTAAGAGAGTGTGGGGTACAGAAGTGGATGGAGTTAGGCCATACGGAAAATCTAGAATGAGCTTGATGGATGGATGGTGTGAAAAGGACATTGAATGCACGTGGAATGTCAGTGGAACAGGGAATAGAACGTGCAAGAGATAGGAATGAGTGGCGAAAGATTTTGTATAGGTGATGCAGGCCAAAGGGATTTCTTGCACCTACCAGCTCAGTGAACTGTGATGGATGGATATGAGGGGAGATGCCATGTGATGAAGTGGTGGGGGTAAACCAGCTGCGGCTGTTGGGCCTCACTGGAGACTATCCTTGCCCTCCCACTTTGTGGATGACCCAAGCAGGGTGGTGGTGGTGGGGAAATATGACAACCCTTTATCCCCAAGGAGTTTAGAGTATGTGTTGATTGTGGTGAGTGTGTGTTTCTTGGCTCGGCCACCCACCTAACAAGGGGGAATGGGGCCATGTGTATATACACTATATATATATATATATATATATATATATATATATATATATATATATATATATATATATATATATATATGTGTGTGTGTGTGTGTTTGTGTATATTTTTAAGAGGTTGTAGAACTTTGTTCATCCTTCAAATAAGAATTAGAAGAAACATTACTTTGATAATCAGTGAAGAACAAAATTATAAGAAGTAAAAGAAATATAATTAATTATATATATATATATATATATATATATATATATATATATATATATATATATATATATATATATATATATATATATATATATATATATATATATATATATATATATATATATAATGATGATGATCTTTTTTTATTGTAATCCTCTTTGTACTCGTACAATTTATTTATTTATTATTTTTTTTTTTGCGGGCGTTATTCACAAAATTAGAATTTTGTACTATTATTTTTTGGGGGCGTTATTGCAATTTCATGTATAAAATAATCGCGTATAAAAGGAACAAGGTGTACTAGGTGAAGAATGACTGAAGCACATGGCAGCATGGTGGGAAACTGCCTCAGAGGCGGTTGCTTTGTTACTAAACAACCATTTTTTCACTTTTTATCACGCTCACGTGGGCATCTCGCGTATTTCTTATATTTTTACTATTATTTTTTGGAGGCGTTATTCCAATTTCGCGTATTATAGGAACTCGTAAAATTCGAGTTGAGTGTACTGTATATGAAAAGGGAGAAATCATGGAGTTGCAAGGGAATAGTAAAAATTATAATAATTTATTATTATTATTATTGTTATTATTATTGTAAGAGTATGAAGTACTTATATCTTTTCTTTACATACTGAATGATTTAATTTACTATGCTTTTATATCCCTTACGAAAGTCCTATTTCCGTCTTTGAGGATGTGTTTGTAAAGGTATAATTGTAATACTAGTATAATTAATACATTATTTTTAGTTAACAATCTTGAAGGGAATAGTAAATATGTGAAAACTACATGTTTGGAAACATATAACTCATTGACTGTTTTGTAGTTGCACTATCACCATTTTACTATTTCTCCTGCAGGAGTGGCCGACGGGGTTGGTGGATGGCGTGCATGGGGTATCGACCCTGGGGAGTTTTCGCATTCTCTGATGCGTGTAAGCGAGAGACTTGTGTTAACTGGAAATTATACTCCTTCCCAACCCGCTGCCATCATCGCCAAAGCCTACTACGAACTTCTCGAAAACAAGACTCATATACTAGGTAAATATTGGCAACGATGAGCTGCATTTTTTTTAATCATTGTTTTTGGAGTCATTGACACTTTTTTTTTCTTTTTCTTTTTTAGATGTGAAAGACATCCTCTATCATACGGAATTGGCAGTACTGACAGTTTTCCATTTTTTTTAGCTCTGTTGAATATATCATCAGATTGATTTCTGATATGTCTTATTAGTGTATTTTTTTTTCTTTCAATGCTTGTTAAATTTTATTGACTTACTATTGCAAGTGTTTTTTGTTTACATCAGTGTAAATTTAAAAAGAATTTTTAAGTTAAGGCTAGTTTTTGAATTTGTATTAGGATGCATTTTGATATTAGTGTTTGAAATACTGCATAGCATTTTGAGATAAAATTTTTCAATAGAATTAATTTGTCTTTATTGTTGTATCACAGTTCCTACTATTAATTTAGTTGAATTTGGTATGAATTGTATCTCTTCTATAACATTATGGTATTTCTGTATGAAGGAGGATGTGTCTTTTGACAATGTCAACTTCTAGTCACGTTACTGTCAAAAATACAGTAGTATTGTCTTCCCTTGCTTATTATATAGCATATGAGAAATAATACTAAAGTCCTTTCAGTGTATCTTTATAACTCGTATATCTTCATAATTTTATTGAAAACTATTGAAACATATTCTAGACTTTGAGTTTGTAAGATCATTTTGATATACAGTATAGAACAAAATATGATTTTGCTCTCGATAATAAAAACTCACCCCATTAATGCTACT
Organism: Halocaridina rubra; assembly: GCA_037179515.1. Taxonomy (NCBI): domain Eukaryota; kingdom Metazoa; phylum Arthropoda; class Malacostraca; order Decapoda; family Atyidae; genus Halocaridina; species Halocaridina rubra. The sequence goes on from JAXCGZ010009950.1 coordinate 17,588, forward strand.
CCGTCATCCATTAAAACCCACATAATATATCCTTCATATATATATATACAGTGATCCCCCCATTATTGCGGGGGTTCGGTTCCGGGACCCGGCGGGAAACAGGAAAACCGCGGAGTAGGATCAGCCTATATGTACATAGATATTTTAATTTATTTTTACGTTTACACCGTATAAACTGTATAAACCCTCCCTGTACTGTTAACAAACCACCCTTTACTTCATAAATATCAGCATGCAAGCTTAAATTTATATGACATACTCATGTACATAGGTATTTTACAATTATTTTTACGTTTACTGTATAAACCCTCCCTGCACTGTTAAAAAACCACCCTTTACTTTATAAATAACAGCATGCAATGTAAATGTATATGTACGTGATAGGTAAATTTACCTTATGTGTTATGGTTAACATTTTCCTTTGCCGCTTAGGCTCACTACAAGAAGCCTTAGAAGATGAAGGATGCTTGGGAGGCATTGCAAAGGTTAAAATATGCGAGTAAAAAAATCACAAGCAAATCGTATTAATAAGCACAACGTGAACGGCGCACATGAGTGAGGCGAGACAATGGAAGATGGTGGAAGCCTTTGTCCGAAACGCTGATAGCTGTATCGTATTTTACATGTTGCAATACTGTTAGTATTTATGTTTTTTACAATTTTTTACTGTTTTATTATTCTCAGGCTAAGAAATACGTTTTTTTATCAATAAAATCATTACACTACTAGAAATATAAATATATATGCTAGCTCACGTAGCTGTGACCCCAATACATTGTACGCTATCGGACACAAGCAAATCGTTTAATAAGCACAACGTGAACGGCGCACACGTGAGTTTGACTGAACGAGCCTTTGTCAGAAACGCTGATAGCGGTATCGTATTTTACATGCTGCAATACTGTTAGTATTTATGTTTTTTACTATTTTTTACTGTTTTATTATTCTTAGGCTAAGAAATACGTTTTTTTTATCAATAAAATCATGAAACTACTGGAAATATAAATATATATGCTAGCTCACGTAGCTGCGACCCCAATACATTGTACGCTATCGGACACAAGCAAAACGTTTAATAAGCACAACGTGAACGGCGCACACGTGAGTTAGATTGAACAAGCCTTTGTCAGAAACGCTGATAGCGGTATCGTATTTTACATGTTGCAATACTGTTAGTATTTATGTTTTTTACTATTTTTTACTGTTTTATTATTCATAGGCTTTGAAATACGTTTTTTTTTATATATATATAAAATCATGAAACTACTGGAAATATAAATATATATGCTAGCTCACGTAGCTGCGACCCCAATACATTTTACGCTATCGGACACAAGCAAAACGTTTAATAAGCACAACGTGAATGGCGCACACGTGAGTTAGACTGAACGAGCCTTTGTCAGAAACGCTGATAGCGGTATTGTATTTTACATGTTGCAATACTGTTAGTATTTATGTTTTTTACTATTTTTTACTGTTTTATTATTCTTAGGCTAAGAAATACGTTTTTTTTTATCAATAAAATCATGAAACTACTGGAAATATAAATATATATGCTAGCTCACGTAGCTGCGACCCCAATACATTGTACGCTATCGGACACTATTTCGCATGATGCAATACTGTGAGGTATACTGTACGCACATATATCTAAATTTATGTTTGTTACTATTTTTTACTGTTTTATTATTCGTAGGCTGGGAAATAAATTTTTTTTATCAATTAGATAATGAAATATGTTTTTTCAATAAAAAAATGAAAATACTGAGAATTTTAATTTTTTTAATATTTTAATATTTTTGCATGTACCCAAAAAATAAAATAATAATTTGCCCCCCAAAAAACCGTGGTACAGTGAAAACGCGAACCAAGAAACGCGATCCAGCGGGGGATCACTGTATAGTATATATATATATATATATATATATATATATATATATATATATATATATATATATATATATATATATATATATATATATATATATATATATATATATATATATATATATATATATATATATATATATATATATATAGTTAATCTTCATATTACTTACAGGTAGCAGTACAGCATGTATAGTAGTTTTGTCTGGGGATGCCCCCCACCTGTACTCCGCCAATATAGGTGATTCTGGTTTCTTGGTCATGCGCAATGGATCAGTTGTGCATAGGTCGCAAGAGCAGCAACACTATTTTAATACTCCTTTCCAACTCTCACTCCCTCCACCAGGCACTAATGCTCAGGTTTTGAGTGACAGGTGAGCAATGATGAGGATTCGTTGGAACCTCACTGCAGTTTTGGTAATTTTGGTATTGAATTAAATCTTTACACGTTCTCATATTTTTGATATTCCAAATATTCTCTGCATTTACTCTTCCTTTTCTGGATATACTGTCTCTTTCACTTATCTCTGTAACAGTGACAAATCTTTTGTGCATACATAAGATCTTGATTGTAATATAATCAGTATATGGCTGATCAATTTTTACTTTTCACAGACCTGAAAGTGCGGAGACACGAGAGTTCCTTGTGAAAGAGGGTGACATGCTCATGGTTGCAACAGATGGAGTCTTTGATAATTTGCCAGATTCAATGATCCTCAAAGAAATGTTAAAAGTTCAGGGTTCAACTGATTTATTATTACTTCAGCAAGCGGCTAATTCTATTGCACAACAAGCTCGAAAACTAGCATTTGATGAAGAATACATGTCGCCTTTTGCCAGAAATGCACGCGAAAATGGTATCAATGCTATAGGTGGGTTATGATAATTGCTTCTGTTGATATTTTGCACATATATATATTAGTCATTGAAGTTTTAACAATATCCCTGCATGAAATTGCATCTTAAGTATATACTGTGTTTTTTCAGAGCACTCAATGTATGCCTATATTATTGGACAAGAATATACTTGAATATAAAGTGTATTTGTATTATGTTTGTAACAATTCAGTCAGTCTTTTAATACATTATGTACGCAGCAACTGGTGGATAGTATATGCAAAAGTAATATCTGAAATGAAGGCTGATGGAAGAGATGTAGGTTATTTCTCAGTTATAAAATGGAAGGTTTGTATCCAAAGAATATGAAAAGAAGATAATTCAAATCATAATGTATGACTGGTATGTATGTACAAGATCATGCTAGATCAGGAATAACTGAAGGGTCTCTTTCCATAATCAGGTGTCTTTGGGTGTTCTATGGAAATGGGATATCAAAACATGTCATAGATACATAATGAATGTTAGAAATCCAAGGAAATTTTTAATAGCTATGGATAAGATTAGTTCTCTTCATCTGTCATAAAGAGAGGAGAGGAATTGAGGACATATCTACTGTGTAATAGTGTATGTTTTGCTGGCCCATGGCAAGAATAATTTGTTTTATTAATTATAGACAAAGATGCATCATACATTTTCTTAAGCTTTTTCTTTATTTTTCAGTGGTAGACATGTGTATGCAGATTAATTTACCTGCGCTCACGACTGTTAATTTTATCAGTGTTTCCCATTTCTATAGTTTTACTTTGTACGTATGCTAACATAACTAAATCTGGGAGATAAGAGCAAATTTCACAGATCCTTTAACATATAATACTGAATAAAGTTTTCAGTCTTTAGGAGATTAAGCTGTTTACTCTCTAGTTTTTAATTTTGGCAGTTTGTGTCTAACAAATTTAGCCAAAAACTTAGTTACAAAAGCTGGTTCATTTATTAGTAGTGCTGTAAAGATATAGTGGACAGCAAACTTCTGTGAGCTTACTTACCTCTCAGCTGAGACAGTATCTCCATGAATTGAAATGTTGGTCTCTTTCAGACATCAAAAATATAAAAATTTCGCCAACCATCACGTATTGTCAGGGTTCAGTTATAATATGGTGTTTGTTAGGTGAATTACATACTTGCAAAGAAATCTTTGTTCTGTAAGCTGTATTAAACCCTAATTTATACTAAGCTCCATACTGTACACCTTAACTATTGTACTGCACTGTGCTGCATAGCAACAAAAACAATACACTTTGCTGTAAAGTACATGGGGTCCTCGACATATGTCACAGTTCCGTTCCTCAAGACATGACGTAACCTGATATTTTGTGTAAGTTGGAACACACCTTTATAAGCACCTACGTCACCCACCAATACTATCGCAGTAGTAAAGTTCGTAGTCTAACACATGCAAACAACCTTTCTATGACATATGTAAACATATCTATAAGTAAAAATGAGAACAATTCCTTATATTATACTGTATATATACACTAAACAGTACAGTATTGCTTACCTTTACTCTTGTGGTTGGCTTGCACACTAGTAGGGGCATTGCAAGGGGGGGATAGACAGGCTTATAAGGAGGATGAAGTTGGAGAGTTAGGTGCTGATGAGACTGGGGTAAGTGAGTGTGGAGAGGCAGGAGGAATTGCAGCAGGTGCTTGAGATACTAGGGCAGGTGAGTCTGGAGAGGCAGCTGAGGTAGAGGGTACAGGATCTGGTTGGTGGATTTACCTTCTGGAAGAAACGTTCCAGGTGAGTCTGGAAGGATGCCATCTTCTTCTGTCAAATATCCCTGTAACTCCGTAGGAAAACCTTGACCCCTCTGGCGACTGTAGTGTACTTGGCAGTGTTGGGGTCCTCAGCCTCAAACTTCGCCAACCCTTCCTCTATCAGGGCAAAACCTTCTTCCATGCCCTTGCTTGTAAATCTCTTGAGGTCTGGGGTTGACATTTTTTCCTCCTCTTCAATCATCCGATTCCCCAGTTGAATGAGGTCCTCAGCAGGTAACTCCTTTCTATGAGATTCCAGCAGCTCTTATTACATCATGAGCTCCCACCTCCGACTTGAGCTCCTTACTCAGGGCAGCAACGTTCTTGGTGACAGACGCAGCTGTCTCCTCAAAGCCATGGAAGTCATTCACAAATAAGGGATACAGTTTCTTCCTTACCTCATTCAAGTTCGTCTGCTTAACGTCCTCCCAAGAATCAACAATGTTCTTGGCAGTTTCCCTTTCCAAATTCCTTTTGAGTGCCCTTGGATTTTTTTGCCAAGTAAACCAACTGTTGATCATTATATGTATGTTATGACCATTAACTTAAGGCATCATAAATTACCAATAGTATTGCCAGAATGTTTGCATTTTGTAATGATAATTGACTCTGTGTTTTTTCCAATTCTCATTCATTGCAAGAGGTTTTTCTTTTTTCAGGTGGAAAACCCGACGACATAACTGTAGTATTAGCAACGATAACTGTGTAGAGTGTGTGGGGCCCCGGGAACCATTAAGAAAATTGAAGCAATATCTAATTATAACTTCTCCACCATTTCTTATTAAAACCAGAATTTACTTTATTTATTCCAGTAAGTTGGATATTTTATGCCAGTAATGATGCATGATGGGAGAGTTACTGAATACAGTATTTATTCACATACAACTTAGTTTGGTGAATGTGAACAGAGATTAGGGCTGCAAGGAAACTTGAAGGTTTGTTTTAAATGCTTTGTTAAAAAAAAAAAAAGGCAAAAACAAAGAATTGCAATAAATTCACAACAGAACTTTGAAGAAAACTTGATAATCAAAAGAAATATTATCAGAGTTATGTTGTGGCTTTATTGACGTTCTGTAATAATATTATATTGTATATACTGTATAAACAAAGCATGCAGAACATATTTTGTGTATTTGGGTGCTAGTTCTTACTTGAGTAAACATTCTTTTTTATCAGGGAAGGATTTTATTCATTTAAAAGCTTATGTTACTTAGCAAAAGAGGAAGTAAAAACCCAAGACCTTGATGTAACCCTTGATCTCTTGAATTTAATTATTTGTCTACACATTCCATTTCCTTGAATCCTTTCTCTTTATTAACATTTCATCCTCAATACTTGTTGGTTTTTTATTTTATTCATATTTCTCATTTATGCATTTTGTATTTGGTATTTCTATGTTTAGTTTAAAAATATTTAGTAGTCAAAGGCTTATTTAAAATGTAGTGACACAAATTTGCCTTCAAGTCTTGAGGACATATATGCAGTATTTGCATTTTTCGTACATATATATGTATAGTAACAGGGTTATTCAAGGATTGGATGCATTATTCATTATCATTTTCTTTCACTCTGAATTTTAAGGCTCTAAACCTGGAATACTCGAGTTTAATAAAAATGCAGAGGCAACGGTTTAATATGTTGCTTACTTGTGACTGTTCATCAGAGCCCCAATATTTAAAATTAAGTTCATCATCAGTATCATTGAGGTGGACATTCATTTTTTTCATGCAGTTTACGGTGTTTAATAATGTAAAAAGTGTTAGTTAACTACTTTGATTGAATATTTCTTACTTAATAATTATTTAAAGTTCTTTGGAGTGTAGCTTTATTTATTTGAAATTTTTTATATTTGCATCCACTATTTACTCGTGATCTAGTCACATTTTGTATTGTTAATATATAGGTTGTTTTTGCTAAGTAAAGTGCGTTGGAAAGAATATATGACATAGAGAGATTTGCATATTGACTAAGTCATATCGACAGAGCTTGGGCAGGTTCCTAGGTTACAAGGAAAACTTTTGAGAGAAAATTACCAAAGTGTTTCACTTGAAACTTTTCTTGCATTCAATTTCTGGGGCCCCAACTATCTAGGATGAAAGAGATAGTAGTGAGCTTTGTGCTCAATAGGAACGTAGTACTATGTAGACTTCGAAATTATGAATGCCTCCCATTATAATAAATTCTTGTACTTTATCTTGTGGTCATTTTATGAGATTTACTTAGCATTATATGAAGGCCATTTCTATAATGACAAACGTGTAAAATGATTCAAGTGAGAATGAAGAGAAATGACAGGGTTGCTATGTGTCTCCGGTTGATTAAGTCTGTTTCAAGTTGATATTGTTCTAGTTTGGAACATTTTACTGTTATTTAATGCTGAAGGTGACTTTTGTAGGCTGCTAGTATTGCTGATCATAATGACAAGAGTAATTATACTTAAACATTAATAATGGGATTTCATATTATTGATCTTTGGTCTGACAAATGTTTAATTGTAGTTTCACCATTCATGTGACTCCAGACTTCAATCTTTTTCTTTTTTTTTAGTATTCTGCAATATTTCAGATTGTCTTTGAATATCCTATAAAGAGATAAGGAGTCAGCTCCAAATGTTGTATCTGGGTTGTAAGAAGTTTACTTCAGGTGGTCACTTCCTTGTGTACTGTATTATCTTAGTGTTGCTAGCTACTAAGGGCTCTATATATTCAACATTTCTACATAAGTATGTTTGTTCACATACTGCAAGATATTTTTATATATTAAATAAGGAAATACTTTAAAGGTAATATTTGGTAAATTATAGAAGCAGTTGCAAGATAGCCAGAGTGTGTGTTAATAGGACCATCCTTGTAATTATATTTGTTGCTTGAACGTTCAGGCCAGTCAGTTGTTTTGTACAAAGGTACTCGATGTATATTACCACACATTTTGAGTATATGAACTGTTTTGAACCTAAGCTGAATTTTTGTGATGAATATCGCTTCCACATGCATAAATTATAATGTTGAACTTTTGAATGAAAGTTGATGGTGCAAATATTATTCGAGCCTCATCACAAGAATTTAGTTTTGTTATCTGTGATGACTTCCTTATTTTTATTTTGACTTGTATTCATGTAGATGATGTTGAACCAAAGATGCCAGCCAGTGTGCTTACTGCTAGGATCGTTAATGGGAGTGCCACTTGATAGAGTCAAGTGGATTTCCTCTTTTAATTCATTACTGAACCATTGGAATTAACATAAATGAACTCAGATTTGGAATGGGAATATACAGAAAGAAACAGATTGTTAAACCATTATATAAATAATTCTTTACTGCTGAAAATAAATTGTAACAAGTGAGTCAATGTTAAAGAATTTTTTTGGCAAATAGGTGCGTAAAATCATTGTAAAAAGATCTGTCTAAAGGTGGAGTTGTTTATATGTTGCTAAAGACAATGCAATATACTGTGTACTATACTTGTATTATATTAATACATTATCAATAAAACTGTTTCCTTTCCTTTTATTACTTCCTTTTATCATCAGATGGTTCATATTTTATCCATTTATTGTATCGTTATAATATGGTGTGATGGGAAGTATGCGCTTTTATATAACTTGCAAGAGTACCCTCTGTCCGTGTTCCTTGTGTGTTTTAAGAGCCAACTGAAAGAGATTGGATAATGAAAGCAGTTTCTTCCTGAATGCATTTTTTCCCGTGAAGCAATGCACCGTTAAAATGCACAGGGTATGAGGATATTTTTTTTACTGGATATGGCATCTTGTATGGGAGAAAAAAAAATTCTCTCCCTGTTAGCTGCAGCTAACAGGGTGGCCACATATAACCTATAGAGGAGAAGTAGCAAGAAATTTTCATTCCCATTTAAGTCTCACCCCCTGTTGTTAACTTCTTTTATGACAACAAATATTAAACAAGGATGGGATTGTCAGCCATATGCTACTGTATCCAATTTAGCCTACTTTTTTGACACGTAAGGAATATTATTAAGGTACTCCAGTTCTACTCCACTTGGGATCATGTATAATCTGTTTATGTATGGCAAAAATTAATTATAGTCTTAGCATAACAAGCTTAATATTCTCAACATCAATCATCTATCCTCAGGCTTGTAAAGAGGCACTGTATGTATCGTTATTCCCTTGAAAAAAAAGTCAAGATTTAGGAAGAACTTCTTCCAGTGAGACACAAGAAGCTTTATTCAGTAGTGTCCTTTAAAACGATGATTTTGATGCATAAAGAACCGTATTTAGAATATTAAAGAACTTTTCTCAGGAACATTATATTTTAGCATGGTAATATTACTAGAAAAAATTCTTCCTGTGTAAGCCTTGCATATGGTTGCTATGGAGAGAGAGTTCCACCTTCTAATTTCGCATTAGTCGTTAAAGGCAGTAATCAAGAGGGGATTGTTAATCTCTTCCCACCTTAAATTTACTTTCTTGTCACAAAACTGAGAGAAGAATGAGCCCATCAATACGCAGTTGTGTTAACAGCATTTGGAAGCCTACTGTCTTCATTAGAATATGGGATCATAGTTAATAAAATTTAAAATGATTTATCGTGCATATACATTGAAGTATATTTCATTACTAATCAACAGGAAACATTTTCCTCAAGATTATATGTATAACGATTCAACTCCCATCTTCAATCAAAAACCGAAGTATAAAAGGCCTAAACAAACTGGAGAAGTATAAGTATATGAATACCTTTGTCTCTTCCTTCATGTATTAGAAGCGAAGCAGATTCCAGAACTATCCATACTAAAAAACTAGAAAAAGTGGTTATATCCTACTCGGCATGTTATGCCCAAACTACAATACAATACTGGAATTCCAACAGCGTTACACATCCAACGGCAGGTACAGACACCAGGATCCATGGGCTAACCCCAGAACACACTACAATGATGAATTCCCAGCAGAATCACACAGTCGAAACTACAACTATGACTATGGATACCACACCAATGAAACATGGTAATACCTCGTCTCCTGCTGTTGCTGTTACTGCTGCCGATGTGAAAGTTACTTGTAAATATAATGATAGATTATCTGTCGTACATATAAATGCACAATCCCTGTTATCCCATATACTAGAAATTGAACATATGCTTGTACAAGAAAATATTGATGTTCTTTGCATTAGCGAATCATGGCTGTATCCGTCAATTAATAATGCATTTATTAATATTCCTTCATATAATATTTATCGCTATGACAGTGGTAGAGGTGGAGGTGTATGTTTATATGTTAAAAATTATTTGAAGGCCACTGAACTAAATCTTGAAACTGAGAAGCACGAAGGAGTGGAAGATAAATGGATCTCTGTCCAACATAAAAAAGTTTCCTTCTATTATCATAGGCTGCGTGTACCGCCACCCCAAAGCCTCGGTAACCTCTTTTAGCTATATTTTGGACGTTTTTAAGGAGATAATTTTAAAAAACAAACCAGTTTTTATATATGGCGATTTTAATGATGATCAACTAAAAAGAGAAAATAAAATGAGTAGACTTATTAAGAATTTAAATCTAGAACAGATTATAAATAAACCAACTAGAATCACTCCCACTTCAGTTTCCCAAATCGATCTAGTAATAACAAACTCCAAACATATGATAACTAAGTGTGACGTAATGCCAAGCCCTATAGCAGACCACGAGGAAATTGTAATGTCCCTAAATATTCGCAAACCAAAGAGACAACCAATCTTTAAAACATTCAGATGCTTAAGAAATTATTCACAAGAATTACTTTGTAGTTTACTTATGAATGAAGTACATAAATTAAATTAAATTCTATATACCGATAATATTAATACACAAGTAAATATTTTAACCAGTGTCTTATCATCATGTATAGATCGATGTGCACCACTCGTGACAAGAGAAATATTTCGTCCCCCCGCTCCTTGGATAACAGATGACATAAAAAACATTATGAAAGAAAGAGACAAACTACAAAATGAAGTAAAACTACAAAGAGATAATATCCCTTTAAGAGAAAAGTTTACAGAGCATAAGAAACAAGTAAAATCATTATTAAGTAACAGTAAGAAACAGTATTACAAAAATGAATTTCAAAACGCTAAAGGCAATATCTCTGATACATGGAAAATTGCTAAAACCATGCTTTCCAATAACTGTAATAAAAGTAGTAACATATCAATTATACCCGATGAGGTAGATGTAAGTGCTAAAGCAGAAGAGTTCAATAATTTTTTCGCTGAAGTGGGGAAAAAAAACTTTGAAAAAAACAAAAAAAGAAATAATAAATGAAATCAATAATAGTTGTCTTGAATATATTTCAAGACAGTTTATTTCTACGTACATTATGTAAGTGTTATTTTGCATATAGTTTCGTTTATTGTAACGTAAGTGCATGAATATATACTTTTACACTTAGTATGTATACCTATTAATTTCTATCACGTATACACGTATATTCGTATGTATAATGTGTAGTTTATTATGGAGGCTGGCTGTAGAAGACTTGGAGAAAGGAATGTAGGTCACTAATGGATTTTAGCCATTAACCCTTCACCTCCTTGATAACGCTTATTGCATCGCCTCGTTGAACAAAGAACTGTTGTAAGCAAGTCATAAGTCAACTTAGTCCTAGTACCAAGGACCCCGACAAACTAGAGGAGTTTGTGGGACTTTCTTATAAAGTTAGTTGCCGTCGTGAGATGCTACGAGGCACTCATTCTTACTGTGTTTGTTAACAGTACTTATAAGTTTATTATTAGTGGTACTCGTGAGATGATACGAGACACTCATGTTTAGTGTGTTCATTGACAGTACTTATAAGTTTGTTGAAGAGTATTTAGTTGTCTTCGTGACACGTTACGAGACACTCAAGTAAAAAAACGTGATAGAGATACGTGGATCAGAAGATATTCAATGAGTTTGATTGGGAATCCCGTGATTGCTGACGACATCAGGGTTATCCGGATAGATGAGTACATATGCAATGCAGATTTACCTTATTTCTAACAATATTTATAACTACGTGTGGGGGACAGAATGAGCTCATTTAATTGAACACTCGTAGGTAGAATGTCTGTTAGAAAATGTATTATTCTGTATGAGGAAGTTTTACTTTAAGGTGAGGAGAGTTTATTTAAATATTCACATATCAGCAGTTCATAAACCCCCATATAAAATATTTGCATGTATGTTTATGCATGTAATATTAATTATATTTTATTGGTAGAGGATTTAAAATTGAGATCGTGGTAGGCCTCTACTGAAGCCGTGTCAGGATTTCCGAATTTGGGGGGTTATAAGATCGAAGGGTAAATAACACACAGGAAATCCTCCACAGCTTTTGGTCCTTCGAACCGGATGAGAATTGGTGTGGTAATGGTGAAAATAGTGTACATTTTAGATAAGCTCCCACCTTGTAAGAAGTTGGTGTAAAACTCTACGGTTAAAATCGTCCACATTTCAGCGAAAGGAGGTAGGAGCATTGCATGTATTTGCATGAATATTGCAAATATAACTTTGAAATATAAGTGGTTGTTGAAATAAATAAGAGAATCCATTTCCCACGTGGATACAGCGTTTCTCTATCTGTGGAAACGAAATATACTTTCGTAGTAGAGCGTCCATTAAGTAATTTGGATATTAGTACCCAATTTCGGCTGGGTGAACAGTGGGTTTTAGGGATTTGTGTTTTTAGATATTTCCCATTTAACGATATCTAGAATGTCGTATTGATTCCTTTGTTTACGTAAATAAACAGAAGGTAGTGACCCACCTACTTCTAGGTGCACAGTGTCGTTTGAGGAACAGTGTGGTTTGCATTACACTTTCCATTTACTGTTGCTGACTTAACAGTGTCGTTTAATTGATGAAAGGTGTGTTTTACACTTTGAGGATTGGCGTCATAATTGACGGAATTAAATAACTGTATGTTATTATCTTGAGATTTGGAAGATTGTCCTTTGATACTCTTTACAGAGTGAATGTTTGTTGCATTGTGGATGTATAAAGAAGATCGTGGATTTTTTGATGATAAAATTACATCAACTATTTGTTTGTTGTTTTATGCTCTATTTACTTTCTCAATATGTCGGTTAAACCTGAGGCATTAAAACGCCTTCGGGAATTGGTTCAACGTGATTGTGTTCAGTGTCAAACAGAACTTGCCAAAGATGATGAGACACTTGTTGTTAATTATTTAGAAAGATGTCACCATACGCTAACAGAAAGATTCGGAAGATATGATAGGAAATATGAAGAATATGTCGAGAATAAGCCCCTTAAAAAGGATTCTGAAGAGGAGGATACAGAACATGACAATCTAGCTGAAACAGTAAATAATATTAGCTTAGCTGTCCTAGAACGGATTCGTAAGTTAGGAACTATTAAGAGTACTAGAGCTCCTAGTTCCGAGAGTTCAAGCCTCCCCAGTGGGCAACCCACACCTAAATTTCCTGAAGTAAAAATACCACAGTTCTCTGGAAACTATGATGAATGGAACGAGTTTTGGGATACGTTTGATAGTTTAGTACATAATACTTCTATGCCAACTATGACAAAGTTTACCATCTTGAGAAATGCCCTTAAAGGAGATGCAAAAGACACCATAAAGGGATATCCTGTTGCTAGTGAGAGTTATGATGAATGCATTCAACAGCTGCAAGCTGTTTATGCCAGCAAGGACAGGATTGTACGAAATTTAATGAGGAAATTGGTAAAAATACCAACTCCCTTTTCTAATTATTCATCACTTTTTAAGTTCAAGCAGGAAGTAGAAGCCATTACTCGAAGTCTGAAAAATTATAGAGACATGAAGAACACTGATTGGGTGTTTTCAGAACTCGTGATGATGAAATTGCCAGAAGATGTTGAGAACTGGATTAGCATAAAAATAGACACAAAATATCCTACATATGAAACCCTCTTGAAGGAACTGGGAAAATATGTATATCATATAGAGGGCAACAATACTAAAGGTAACACAAAGGGTGAGACCCAAACTTACCAGAGAAATGAGACCCAGTCCTATAAAAAGAATATGGGTAGTTATGGTGCTACTGCAAATGTAGTAAATAGTAAAACAGAATGTGTATTCTGTGGTTGGCAAGGTCATAAGTCTGAACAGTGTAATAAAGTAGTAAGCATAAATGAACGCAGAGACAAATTGAGAGACAATAACAAATGTCTGAGATGTACTCAGTCAGGGCATTATGCAAATGAATGTTACACTCAGTTAAACTGTAAGAAGTGTAAGAAAAATGGTCATCATGCAGCCTTGTGTTATGAACAAGAGTCATATTTTCGTAGAAGGTTTGAAGAACCTTCATTTCTGAATGAACAGTCAGAAAATGGTTCAAATATAGATGAGTCAAGCCATGAGCAAGAACATTCTGACTCAGGAAAGGACAAGAAACATGTTGGTGTGATGACTATGAAGGCAGTACAGAGGCAAATGGTGAAGCCGAGTTTACCTTCATGTGCTCTGCCTACTGCAAGTGGAAAAATAAGCAGCTCAAAGGGAAATCTTTGGGTAAATACTAGGTTATTCTTTGATACAGGTTCCCAGTGTTCCTTTATAACTAGGGAATTAGCTGAAAGGCTTAAATTAAGCCCAGTAGATGAAATGTCTCTTGGTATTGATGCATTTCGTTCTGAGACGAAGAAAGGAAGTTTTCCTGTTGTAAATGTAGTTATCAAATTGGGGAAAAGAAGAGCCAGAGTTAAATTACTCGTAGTTGATGACATGGTAATTAGCATCCACACCCCAGGACTAGCAAAGGCTGCAAATGTGTTAAAGTCTAATGGTCACAAGTTGGCTGATGAAGATATTTATAGTGATGTACTGGAGAACATTGGCATTGTTATTGGTGCCTTACATTTTAGTCAGTTTGTTAGTGGTATTAACAAGTGGGATGTCTATGCTTTGATGGAAACACCAGGTGGTGTCATGTTGTATGGCCATATTCCTCGTGATACTCAACATGGGTCCAGTAGTGTACAAAACCAACTTGTTATGCGAGTAGGAACACAGTTATTGCCTACTACAACACAAGAGTTGATTGATGAGGCCAAAAGGCCAGTTAATAAGTTGTTGAGTGAAGAGGCCATAGAGCCTGTTAATAAGTTGTTGATTGAAGAGGCCATAGAGCCTGTTAATAAGCTGTTGATTGAGAAGGCCATAGAGCCTGTTAATAAGTTGTGGGAGCCTGAGAGTATTGGAGTAAAGCGAGAAGTGCATTACGAAGATAAAACTACACTTAGAAGTTTTACAGAGTACGTTCCCTTGAAGCCTATCCACACTCCTCTCCTACACAATTTTCAGAGTGCCTTTGGACAAATGGAGTCTCTAATAGAACAGTTGGAGGAAATATTGGAGAATGTTCATGTGGGTAATTTGTTGGATGCTTGTACCAGTGAAGAAAAACAGTTTGATATATGCAATACTGCAGATGTAGAGTGGGAAAGGGCCAAAATATCACTGCAAGCATTGAATTCCAACAATGCAAGACTTCAAAGGGTACTGGATCAGCGCCTTTCTGAAAATTCTAGATCTCCTAAAGTATCAATCTTTAGTTTAATCTGGAATGTTAATACAGACAAGTTGTCTTTGGAAGGTCTGAAGGCTAGAGAAGATGTGTTGACCAAACATAAACTTCTGTCACTGGTGGGTATATTTTTGGACCCCTTAGGTCTAATATCACCCTTACTAAGAGGAGGAAAAATTCTTATTCAGAGAGCTTGGTCTGAAAAGCTCTCATGGGAATATCTGTTGTCAGAAGTATACGAAGAGGAATCATCAAATTATGAAAGATCTGAACGTCAAGCTGCCCAAAGGGTTAAAGAACTGTGGGCACGTATAATCATTGATGATAAGTTGTAGTACTGATGGGGAGACCCCCCATTTTTTCTTTTTTGGAGGGGCCCAGGATGTCTTGAATATATTTCAAGACAGTTTATTTCTACGTACATTATGTAAGTGTTATTTTGCATATAGTTTCGTTTATTGTAACGTAAGTGCATGAATATATACTTTTACACTTAGTATGTATACCTATTAATTTCTATCACGTATACACGTATATTCGTATGTATAATGTGTAGTTTATTATGGAGGCTGGCTGTAGAAGACTTGGAGAAAGGAATGTAGGTCACTAATGGATTTTAGCCATTAACCCTTCACCTCCTTGATAACGCTTATTGCATCGCCTCGTTGAACAAAGAACTGTTGTAAGCAAGTCATAAGTCAACTTAGTCCTAGTACCAAGGACCCCGACAAACTAGAGGAGTTTGTGGGACTTTCTTATAAAGTTAGTTGCCGTCGTGAGATGCTACGAGGCACTCATTCTTACTGTGTTTGTTAACAGTACTTATAAGTTTATTATTAGTGGTACTCGTGAGATGATACGAGACACTCATGTTTAGTGTGTTCATTGACAGTACTTATAAGTTTGTTGAAGAGTATTTAGTTGTCTTCGTGACACGTTACGAGACACTCAAGTAAAAAAACGTGATAGAGATACGTGGATCAGAAGATATTCAATGAGTTTGATTGGGAATCCCGTGATTGCTGACGACATCAGGGTTATCCGGATAGATGAGTACATATGCAATGCAGATTTACCTTATTTCTAACAATATTTATAACTACGTGTGGGGGACAGAATGAGCTCATTTAATTGAACACTCGTAGGTAGAATGTCTGTTAGAAAATGTATTATTCTGTATGAGGAAGTTTTACTTTAAGGTGAGGAGAGTTTATTTAAATATTCACATATCAGCAGTTCATAAACCCCCATATAAAATATTTGCATGTATGTTTATGCATGTAATATTAATTATATTTTATTGGTAGAGGATTTAAAATTGAGATCGTGGTAGGCCTCTACTGAAGCCGTGTCAGGATTTCCGAATTTGGGGGGTTATAAGATCGAAGGGTAAATAACACACAGGAAATCCTCCACAATAGTAATGGTGGTAATAATAATGATGATGGTAGTAGTAATAATAATAGAAATGTTGATAATGGTGTAAATAATAATGATGGTGGTAGTAATGGTAATGATAATAGTGATAATGGTAGTAATAATAATAATAATGCTAATCTTCAAGAACATAGTGCATTCAATAGAAGTAATGATGTCTTTAACCCTACTACAGTAGATTGTAATACAGTAATCTTAGTAATAAAAAATCTGAAAGACTCTAATGCATATGGATCAGATGGAATTTGTTTTCGTTTATTAGAGATTCATTATTTTTAATAGCTTATTATCTGACGGTAATAATCAATACTTCCATAGTTACCAATATTTACCCAGATTTATGGAAAAATCCCCATGTAATTCCTGGTTTTAAAAATGGAAATCCTGACGACGTCTCTAACTATAGACCAATCTCTTTACTACCAATTTTATCAAAGATACTTGAAAAGATTGTTGCAAATCAGTTAAGTGAGTTTCTTGAAAAAAATAAACTTATTGCAAAAAGTCAACACGGTTTCAGGCCAAAATTATCAACTGAAACTGCCTTATTGAAAATATCAGATGAAATATACAAAAATATAGATAATAAGAAAATATCATTGCTACTACTACTCGATCTTTCTAAAGCTTTTGATAGTGTACACCATACCATCTTATTAGAAAAATGCAAAAAAATGAACATTGACCCAAGCTGGTTCGAGAACTATTTAAAAAACCGCTACCAGTCAGTCAGAATAAAAGATGTAGTTTCAAGTCGCAAGAAGGTATTGTTTGGGGTCCCTCAGGGATCGATCCTAGGACCTATACTTTTTCTAATATATGTAAACGATCTAGTAAAATATTTACCTAACTGTTATGTCATTCAATATGCTGACGATACTCAAATCTTAATTGAAGGAGAAATTAATGATTTAGAAAATATTATTCGTAGAGCAGAAGAAATTTTGTATATGGCTAAACGTTACTTTCTAAAAAATGGTCTGTTACTTAATGAAACTAAAACCCAATCTATTCTTATCGGATCCAGACAATTATTATCAGAAGTTGATGACAATCTTCATATAAATTTTAACGGTAATATCATTAAGCCAATGAACTCGGTAAAGAACCTAGGTGTCTATTTTGACCGTTACATGAATTTTGAAATGCATATAGATGAAATTTATAAAAAAGTAATGGGTACTCTAATATATCTAAATAGGGTAAAAGACTCATTTGAAACATCAACTCGTATAATAATTGTCCAGTCCTTAGCTATGAGTTTAATTAATTACTGTCTCAAAGTTTGGGGATGTACAAATAAGACTCAATTACAAAGAATACAAAAGTTACAAAACTTTGCAGCACGAGTGGCTGTTGGCAATGTGAAAAGATAGTGTAATAATAATAATAATAATAATAATAATAACAATAATAATAATAATAATAATAATAATAATAATAATAATAATAATATTCCCATTAAATTATAGGAATGTCCTGTTATTTGTAGAATTTGGTGTCTGCATGACATCGTCACAAAACTGTAATACGCCAATGGAATAAGATAGCTGTAAAAAAAAAAATAATAATAATAGTCAAAGTTCGGGGAAAGGCAACAGCTGTTTATCCACAAAATACTTGGTCATTATCATTTATCGTCCTTGTAATTGTCGCTGTTGTAAGATGAATTTCAAGAAAACATGCTGTACTTAACCTTACATCAGCTTTATTGATATCTACCCAAAGTATGTAATGGTATTTTAAAGTAATGAAATGAAACAAGAATATAAAATTTGTTGAGCTCATGTTGAATTTTGAACTTTAAGTGGCTTAAATATCTCTCACGTCAGGAGTTCAAAGTATTCATGTGAATTCAAGATAATATTACCTCAAGTTACTCTAAAGAGTTATATTATTATTACTTTGCACACATCATAATCTTTTTCATAATATCTGTAATAGATATAAATAACATACCTTTCAAGTGCTTTATATTACAAAATTAATATTTGTATATAAATTGATTTTATAATCAGTACAAAATTTGTTCTTAAATATTTCCTATTTCAGTGATATAAGTATTAAACAATAACTTCCAGAGAAACATAATTGTGGAGGATTTCCTATGTGTTATTACCCTTTGATCTGTACTGGCCAGTACAGTGGTAACGCGCTGGCTTCGCATTCACGAGGTCGAAAGATCGGTTCCCGTCCAAGGCTGAGAGTTTAAGCTGTTTACTGGCAGGAATTGCTGTGGTTGGACACCACAGTGGGGGGTTGGGGCTTGCCCTGGCTGACGAATACCCATTGTATTGAAATGGAAATAAAGTTTGTTTATAACCCCCTAAATTCGGAAATCCTGACACGGCTTCGGTAGAGGCCTACAAGCGATCTCAAAATTAAAATCCTCTACCAATAAAATATAATTAATATTACATGCATAGACATACATGCAAATATATTATAAGGGGATTTGTGAACTGTTGATATGTGAATGATTAAATAAACTCTCCTCACCTTAAAGTAAAACTTCCTCATACAGAATAATAAATTTTCCAACATACATTCTACCTATGAGTGTTCAATTAAATGAGCTCATTCTGTCCTCACACGTAGTCATAAACATTGTTAGAAATAAGTTAAATCTGTACTCATCTATCCGAAAAACCCAAATGTTGTCAGCAATCACGGGACTCCAAGTCAAACTCGAATATCTTCTGATTCACGTATCTTTACCACGTTCTTTTACTTGAGTGTCTCGTAGTGCCTCACGAGAGCAACTAATTACTCATTAACAAACTTTTAAGTACTGTCAATAAACACAGTAAACATGAGTGCCTCGTAGCATCTCACGACAACAACTGAGAATAAACTCACAAATAAACAAAGCACAAACTCTATCGTTCATTCAGCACAAGAAAAATCATGTTCTGACCACGAGGACAATTATAATTGCGAAGAACTCTCCGTTTACACAAAGTAATCAACGTAATCATGACGCAGTAAAAGATTAATTGGCAGAAAGCCTACCAAAGCAGATTTCGCTCTCGACTTCGGAGCTATACATACACTATGCATAAAAATACTTATACATACTATAAATGAATGCGTATTCATTTGCATAAATTTAATATAATTGAATAAGTATACATACAATGTCTGTAAATCTACATACATGCACTTAAACTACTATAAACAAAACTATCATGCAAAACAACACTTACATATGTACATAGAAATAAACTGTCCTGAAATATATTCAAGACAATAATCTTTTAATCAAAATTCTTTAAAATTGACAACTTCATGACTCTACAGGATAAAGAAAACAAAACAACTTTGTTTGTTTTCAAAATATTCTTTTTCAAGCTATAAAAACTAAAGTTTTACAGCATATATTCTAGTAGATTTCAAAGTTGGATGAGTGGATTTTTTTTTATTTATTCCAGATACAATGATGAGGAAAATATTAAATGATTTCCTCGCTTGAAAGTGAAGAATCTTTTGTTTGGTTGGAAGTAATTTTTAGTGTTTACATTCATTATTTTAACTTGTATTTGACCAATAACCAAGTGATTAATAAGAGAGAGAGAGAGAGAGAGAGAGAGAGAGAGAGAGAGAGAGAGAGAGAGAGAGAGACTCCATACATTATAATTTAACGGCACTGTGCTCATTAAGTGTTCTGTGTAGTACAGAATGCATGCTCTGTGAAAAGTTCTGAGATTCTTCATGCTCCGCTTTCAAATTAAAAATTCCCGTCATTAAGATAATTTGTAAAGCTACAATAAAAATCCCTTATCTATATTGTATTAAAATTCCTGACCCAAAATAATGAAGAGGAAGAAGAGTCTGAACTTCTTTGTTATTATCACAGCTTTTCCCCTGTTTGTGGGGGATCCTAATTTTTTTTCGAATTGTATTTTTTTGGCTTAAAGTTTTGCTTCATTAATCCAGGCTTGCTTCCCTAGTGGCTGCATTAGCATGAAGTCATTATTTGTTGCTAAAGCCATGTGGATTAAACAACCAAAAGCTTCGTTTCTTTTGTAAGTCACAATTTCAATGTTTTTTTTTTTATATACTGGCTAGTACAGTGGTAACGCGTTGGCGTTGCATTCGTAAGATTGGTAGATCGCGCCTAGTCCAGGCAAGAGAGTTTATGCTGTTTACTTGGGAGGTCACTGTTGTGGTTGGACACCATAGTAGGGGGTTGGGGCTTGCACTGGCTGACGCTCATCAGAACAGGGGCGACGCCCCTGATAGGAGGGCTAAACCCCAGCAAACTTTGAGTGGTAATTATACATACGCAGCTCACCTCAGTGACCTTAAAATGTCCTGGCCCATCTCGGTCTTCGTAAATTGATCAATGGACATCATTCCAAACCCGTTTGTTCCAAACCTCAGCATCCTTTGTTTATATATATATATATATATATATATATATATATATATATATATATATATATATATATATATATATATATATATATATAGACAGTGTTCCCTCCCTTATCGCGGTAGTTCGGTTCCGGGACCCGGCGCGAACCAGG
Source organism: Halocaridina rubra (assembly GCA_037179515.1). Classification (NCBI taxonomy): domain Eukaryota; kingdom Metazoa; phylum Arthropoda; class Malacostraca; order Decapoda; family Atyidae; genus Halocaridina; species Halocaridina rubra. The sequence goes on from JAXCGZ010009950.1 coordinate 38,634, forward strand.
AAAATCGCGAAGTAGGATCAGCCTTTAAAAAATAAAAAAAATAAAATAAAGATGATTATGACACCAGGACAGGCCAAAATTATAAAATAAAACGGCCTTTATCAGGCTGTAAAGAGAAATAGAGATGGAGAGTGTGATGACCTGTCAGATGTGAAGGGATTATAAAAGATGTGTAATGAATATCCAGCTCTCTGCTGGGTTTACTATACCTCTGCATTACCTTCATGATGTCTATTCTAAAACTTCTCCTTAGATCTTATTATTATTATTATTATTATTATTATTATTATTGTCAACAATAATTTTCCTTTGATGATGATTGGGGAGATTATTATTATAATTATTATTATTATTATTATTATTATTATTATTATTATTATTATTATTATTATTATTATTATTATTATTAGTATCATCATCATTATTACTACGAATTCGTAATTAAACCATTATTTTTACTATAAATAATGTAGTTTTGGTTGAATGAATGAACAAGAGTTACTTAAAGATTCTCTCTCTCTCTCTCTGTCTCTCTCTCTCTCTTTAACATTCTATTCTACCCAACCCCCCACACTCTCTTTGTCCCAGCCAGCTAAGGAGGGACACTTTACACAGTTATTAAAAGTAAATAAACCAACAGATGTACAAACAATGATGAGCCCTTAATAATAATAATAATGATGATGATGATAATAATCTCCACAATCATCATCAAAGGAAAATTATTGTTGCCAATGATAATAATAATAATAATAATAATAATAATAATAATAATAATGATAATAATAATTATAATAATAATAAGATCTAAGCAGAATTATTGGAATAGACATCATGAAAGTAATGCAGAGGTATATTAAAACCCAGCAGAGAGCTGGATATTCATTACACATCTTTTATAATCCCTTCACAACTGACAGGTCATTACACTCTCCATCTCTGTTTCTCTTTACAACCTGATAAAGTCTGCTTTATTTTATCATTTTTTGGCCCATCCTGGTGTCACAAATAAAGAGGAAAAATGTGGCTTTAAGAAAGAACGTTCGTGATTGGCTAAAAGAACCGGTGAAAACAAAGTTTAAAAATTATCACCTATCTAAATATGACGTCAGCCCATAATGCAGCCCCCCCCCAATAAAAAAAAAAAGGACTGGAAACATCAAAAGTCAACCAGTGCAGAAAAAAAAAAAATTCCCACCAGGAGCAAATATGTGTGACAGCGTTTACGACTCTAAGAGACTAGAGAAAATGGTCAACAAAACAATATGTTTCCTTTTTTTTTTTATTCGTCCCTTCATTATTGAAAGGCGGCACAGGGTAAACATGGGGGTTCATTATTATTGTCTTAGTGAATCTGTCATTATATTTATATAAAAAAGCTATATTCTATTCCATTAATCCCCTCTTCTAAAATAATACTGAAATTATTATCAAAAACGATTATTCTATGTAGAAATTCACAAGAAAAAACAAATTTCAATGTCTTAAGTAATTACGGGAATAAACTTTAGTCATTTTTTCTACATACCTCCCTTACCAAGGCTAAGGAACTAAACCTACCCTATAGCTTTTTTTCTAATGGTGTTTTGGTAACTTAAACTCCAAATCCCCATTCTTTCATGAATCATACATTACCATTCAGTTAAGAGTTGAACTTAGATTAACACTTTCTATTTGTGGAATGGTAGCTTAATAGTAGTGGGCGTGGGTTGAGAAACAAGTAAGGCGGGTTAGATCCCACCGCAGAGCATTAGGAAGGACATCCATTCGAATGAGAACTAATTGTGACAGATGAAGCAGTGCTTTTTAATTTGGAATATGGCTGTGTGTCCATGGTTACTTTTCCTACTGACATTTGGATGAAGGATAACAAATATTTAAAAAAAAAGGACGCCTAAAACTAGTTTTCTTTTGCATTCAAAATATAAAGGAAAAATCCAGGCATTGTAATCATTACAAGTGATGATTTTTATTTGAGGATTAAGTCTAATTTACATGTAGGCTAGGTAGAAGGTCTATCTGTCTATATTTTAAAGCCATGATCCCTCTTATAAGGGGATGACTGAGTCAAAGTAAAAACTGACTCTGTGGGAGGGAAATACAGAAGGGGTTATTTTTAATCCTCTTGCTCCACCCCGTTAAGTTGGCTTTTGCGACACAGGGGAATACTGAGGATGTATTCTTACCACACCCTCACCCCAGAGGTAAGGTAGAAGGTAGTATTAGGTTAAGTGAGTTGTGGAAGGTAGTAGTGATACTTACAATTCCAATTACATTTTTGCATAGTTTGTTTAAACTTTGGCCTTAGTTTCATTATGAGGAAGAAGGAATGGACTAGTGCACAAAAAAAAAAAATAATTCAAAGAATAAAATATATCTGTTTATTTAAGACTTGCCCAAATTTTGTTGTAGTACATGTTAAAGTATGTAGCTCTTACTTAACTCATCCTTCATATATATATATATATATATATATATATATATATATATATATATATATATATATATATATATATATATATATATATATATATATATATATATATATATAAAGAATGTCTGTTTACATCCAAGAATCAAAACAAAAGTTGTTGTAAGCATCTGTTTATACATAAATCATGCGTTTTTCAGATATAACACTGCATGATAAAACTACCTAAACCATTAATATTATCATAGCAGATTGTATGTGTGAAACCCGGCGAGGCTTTACCTTTTACTCACTTTTTGTGGTTTATACCCTCCTGTAGAAGGCTTCGCCTCCTCTCTGGCGGGTCTTATTTATTTGAGTAATCATTGTTACAAAGACTCCCCAAAATTTATATGATTTCTCTTTTAGTCACTTTTTACTCTCGGAATATGCATGGGACCTGCTTTGAGGCACGGCCATCACTGATTGATACTGTAGAACATGGGTAATTCTTACTCCCCTTTATGATTCATCAGAGTAAGCCAGATATTTTGAATTATGGCGTATCTCTTAATGTATTCAACTTAAACATAAATAAAAATAATTTTGTATTCTATAAGAAGGATGTCATACTACTACATGTGATTGGTGGTGTGGTGGATGAACTTTAATTTTTTTTTATTTCTTACATGTTACAGGTGACATGATGTAATAGGGGACTTGAGAACTGGCTATCCCTTCTAACCCTGGCTTTATTTACATGTTGCACGAAAGTGATAAATGAAGGTAAGGATGGCAGCATATGTAGGAACAATCATATCTTGGTTTGTAGCAGTTGCGAATAGCTATGTAACCTTAGTGGGATAGCGTTACATATTTTGGAAAAAAAACATGTAACTTGTGTATAACAGGTAACAAAATTTGTTCTAGCATACGTTTTGGTGACTGAAGTAAGATGTTGGGGAGTAATTATGCTAGTATCCCCAAGGAGCTATGAGGAGTGATCGAGGTATATTAGCATTGGGTGAATGAGTATGCTTTGACTCGGCCACCCGCTTAAAAGGGGAATCCCGGTCATTGTAATGTGTATGTGTTTATGAGTATGAAAACACTTGAGACTTGTGATTTTCTGAGGTATTATCTTATTGTCACACACACCTGTACATATAATCTCGAGTTTTTGTTATCATATCAGTTAAGCCAACAAGCAGCCAGCTGCTTTCCACTGTAAAGTTTCCCATGATATTTTCAAGCTTAGTATGTTATAAATACAGTACGAAATGGCTTGGCATTCACTATTTTGTCACCCGGTATCGGCCATCTGCAACAATGTTTATCTTGGCAATTCTTTTAATGTGTGAGTAGTGGAATCAGTGTAACTTCGCAGTAACCATTTGGAATACACATATCAAGACCAATTACACAATGTACTTGGTAATTATTTACTCTACTGAAAATTCCAGCTGAGGTAAAGAAAAAATTACTTCAAAGGAGCTAGGACAACCATATTAACTTGTACCTTCACTTCTATAGGCACACCTCTGGTATGGGGCCAGTTGTCTCCTGATGTAGACCAACTTATGACTGAATACTGGAATTGGAGAGTATCTGATTTGCCCGAATTTGCTTCATTTGTATGTATAAGAATGCTTTTGTACTCAAGTAGGCCTTACTTATGGGCGGACACTACTTTTCCATAGACTCAAGCTCTTGCTTGTTTAACTTATTAAACGAGAACAGTTTGAACACAGTTTTATTAATTTTTTTTATATTAATGCCTCTCTTAACCAAGTTAATTCAAACATTGACAGTTCTTTCAAAACAGGAAAAAATGATACAGTATCTTTGTAGGTTGGAATCCATGATTATGATGACCAGTTAGACCAACTAAGTCTGACTGCCTTCCAAAATAGGAATAACATGAGCGAATACTTCCATCTACGTGCATCTACTCTGGAAGTTAATCATACTGAACATGCAGACCTCATTAATCTCAGGGCTCTGAAGTCCGAGCTTCAGACCTACATTGATGGATTTCCTTTTGAAGGGTGAGCGCAACTTTTTTTTTTTTTTTTTTTTTTTTAATCGTTTATATGGTACTATTAGTCCCCATTTGGGGGTGTATTCAGACGGATTGAAACTTGGGAAATAAGACTGAATGCCCCTTCTATTGCCTCACCTTGGGCTCGAACATGGGTCTGTCACCTCCTGAGTCGAATATTCTACTTGTACACTGCAGTTGTTCTCAACGGTGGACACTGCATAAATTATATTGTAGTAAAGATAAATTTTTACAAGATTTGTATTTACAGACAGTAATATAATTGGCATTTTGCTTTATGTATGAAATTAAAACCCACAAAGTGAAGAAGATAGTAACTGTATGTTTATGTTTTGGATGAATAATAATAAAAGTGCTTTAATAGTAGAAAATATGGAGTTTGTAAGAAATATGAGGCTATATTTATGATCTTATACAGTATATATATATATATATATATATATATATATATATATATATATATATATATATATATATATATATATATATATATATACAGTGTTACCCCGGTTACTCGCGTTTCTTGGTTCGCGTTCTCACTGTATCGCGTTTTTTTTTTTTGGCAAATTTTTTTTTTTTTTTTTTTTTTTTTTAAGATTATTGTGACACCAGGATGGGCAAAAAAATGATAAAATAAAGCAGACTTTATCAGGTTGTAAAGAGAAACAGAAATGGAGAGTGTAATGACCTGTCAGATGTGAAGCAATTATAAAAGATGTGTAATGAATATCCAGCTCTCTGCTGGGTTTTAATATACCTCTGCATTACTTTCATGATGTCTATTCCAATAATTCTGCTTAGATCTTATTATTATTATTATTATTATAATTATTATTATTATCATTGGCAACAATAATTTTCCTTTGATGATGATTGTGGAATTATTATCATCATCATCATTATTATTATTAAGGGCTCATCACTGTTTGTACATCTGTTGGTTTATTTACTTTTAATAACTGTGTAAAGTGAATAGAATGTTGGAGAGAGAGAGAGAGAGAGAATCTTTAAGTAACTCTTGTTCATTCAACCAAAACTACATTATTTATAGTAAAAATAATGGTTTAATTACGAATCCGTAGTTATAATGATGATGATAATAATAATAATAATAATAATAATAATAATGATAATAATAATAATAATCTCCCCAATCATCATCAAAGGAAAATTATTGTTGCCAATAATAATAATAATAAGATCTAAGGAGACGTTTTAGAATAGACATCATGAAGGTAATGCAGAGGTATAGTAAACCCAGCAGAGAGCTGGATATTCATTACACATCTTTTATAATCCCTTCACATCTAACAGGTCATCCCACTCTCCATCTCTGTTTCTCTTTACAGCCTGATAAAGGCCGTTTTATTTTATAATTTTTGGCCTGTCCTGGTGTCATAATCATCTTTAAAAAAAAAAAAAAAAAAAATTTTTTTTTTTTTTAAAGGCTGATCCTACTTCGCGATTTTCCTGGTTCGCGCCGGGTCTTGGAACCGAACTACCGCGATAAGGGAGGCAACACTATATATATATATATATATATATATATATATATATATATATATATATATATATATATATATATATATATATATATATATATATGCAGGCGTACAAGTCAATTCGGTGTATAGTTCGACCCCTAAATTTTGGTGTTCATTCAGGTTTAGGCCTATATTCGCCTTAAAATTTAAGTCGACCCCCCAAAATAAGGCAGCACCACTTCCCCAGCCTTACTGTATGGAAAGAAAACACTACAGTATTTCTTAAATATTCAGTAGCTTAGCGAGTGTTAGGCAGGTAGATTCACTTGTTCACCCCTCAGTGGTAAAGGTTCACATTTTATGTTCGGCAGACAAGACGACCCTTGGTTTTGGAGAGAGATTTTTAGGCTTCAAATGTCGAATTATGCGCCAGCATGCATATATATATATATATATATATATATATATATATATATATATATATATATATATATATATATATATATATATATATATATATATATATATATATATATGTTTGATGCTCCTTAAATTTGGAGATATTTACAGATGAATGAGGCACAATAATAGAGGAGACTAAAAGGGCATCTTGAACAGTTCTTGTCTGGCCACCTAGTGGGCATCTTTATTACTTTCTATGTAAACAAAACATGGATACGTTCATTAACAAAATATAGCATCGTTCTTTACAACAATTATATCAAATATTGTAACATCTCTCATTTTATGAAGAAAAAAATAAGTTATCATCTGGAAAACGAAAAATAAATCACTCTTTGTAAACTACAAAATCATTATATTTAGAGGGTAAAATATTCCTTGTACTCCTTGTGTTTCTCCTTTGAGGAGTGAGAGACTCCTGTACTCTGAGGTTCTCACTTGTTGGGTTTACATGTTTATCTGTGGAATTTCAACCTGTTGCTGACTTTGCACAACATTACGAGAATCTTCACTACTCTGATACGAAACATTTCTTTCATTTGACTTATTAAGGTCTACTGTATTTCTTCTCAATAAACCAGCATCAGTTGAAATTTCATAAGATCTCTCGTCTAAACATTCCTTCACAATACCTTTCTCCCAAGCTTTCTTTCCCATTACAGTGGGTTTTATTCTCACATCATCTTCCTGTAAAGGATCAAGATCTTTGGCATGCACATTGTAATATTTAGCGGACCTGCTATTTCTATAATGTCTGTTAATCTTAATTTTATCTACATTCAGCAACTTTGAAGAAACTGGGAGAAGAGTACATGTGCGTCTCCCTAGGCTTTTTTGAGCCGGACTGTATTCATCACTGTGAGACGGACAATTAGTCTAATATTGCCAAATATGGCTTTTCTGAGTATAGACTTTGCAGTTTTTACAGCGGATTCTGCCTGTCCATTAGACTGAGGATGTTTAGGGCTTGACGTACAATGTTCTATATCCCACACTCCTATAAAATTCTGAAATAAATCACTTGTAAATTGAGTTCCACAGTCACTAACTAAGATGGAAGGAGTACCATACCTTGCAAAATGTGCTTTTAGCTTACGTATAACAGTAGATGCTTTTATATCTTCTAACCTATCAATTTCCCAGAAATGACTGAAATAGTCTACTGTTACAAGATAAAACTGGTTACTCAATTCAAAAATATCTGTGCCAACTTTCTCCCATGGCCTATCAGACACTTCATGTGGCATAAGAGTTTCTTTCTGCTGATATTTTTGAAATTTGCAACAGATTTCACATTGAGAAATATGTTCTTTAATATCACCATTCATACCTGGCCAATATACACACTCACGAGCCCTTCGTAGACAACTTTCTACGCCAATGTGACAAGAGTGAATAGCCTGTTTACTTTCTTTCCTCAAATTGGCAGGAATCACAACTCTATCACCTTTAAATACAAGTCCATTCTGTATAGATAGTTCATCTCTGATATGATAATAAGGCAAAACAGTTATAGGTACATCACATTCATACTCTGGCCACCCATTTGTTATTATATTTGTCACTTCAAGCAAAATTTCATCACTGGCCACAGCATCACGAATTTTCTTTAACCTGTCTTCCCTAATAGGCAAATAAGATACAATGTTAACATATTCAAAATCATTACCATTTTCAGTTTCACTAAGAAATGATCGAGACAGCAAATCTGCTATATGCATGTTCTTACCAGCAGTATGCTTAAGTTCAGTATCGTATTGTTGTGCAGTCAATAACATGCCTTGTAGCCTCTTTGGTGCTCTATCTAATGGTTTCAAAATTATACTCTGAAGTGGTTTGTGATCAGTTTTAATCAAAGTATGTTGTCCAAAAGTGTACTGATGGAATTTCTTTAAAGCAAACACAATAGCCAGCAATTCTTTCTCTATCTGAGCATACCTTGCTCCCGTGTCAGTTAGAGCTCTGCTTGCATAAGACAACGGTCTACCACCTTGCATTAGAACTGCACCAAGTCCACATTTGCTAGCATCACACTGTATAACTAACTGTTTACTTTGATCATAATAAGCAAGAATTGGAGCCTTAGTGATGCAACACTTAATTTTCTCAAAAGCTCTAGCCTGTTCATCACCCCAACACCATTCTTTGTCTTTACGTAAAAGTTGTCGTATGGGCACCATCAGGTCAGAGAGTCTAGGCATTAACTTTGACAAATAGTTTATCATTCCACTAAAGCGTTGAATCTCGGTGACATTAGGTGGAGCTTTCATCGATACAATTGCTTCAATTTTACTGGGATCTGGCTGAAGGCCTTCATTAGTTATTACATGTCCAAGAAATGTTATCTCACTCTTTCTTATTTCAGCCTTTTCTCTGTTAAGACAGATACCATGCTTACAACATCTTTCCATTAAATTTCTTAAATTTTCATCATGATCTAACTGTGCTTCTTCTAGAGAATTACCTATTCCATATACCAAAATGTCATCAGCAATGCAAATTATTCCTAGCAAACCATCTAAAGAGCTCTGCAGTCGTTTCTGAAAAACTTCACTACTGATTGCTGGGCCAAAAGGCAGTCTAAGCCACTGATATCTTCCAAAAGGGGTTTGAAAGGTAGTTAAATGACTTGACTCTTCATCCAAAACACAGTGCCAATATCCAGTTCTTAAATCTAGTTTAGAGAACACTTTAGCTTGTGCTAATTCAGGTAAAACATCATCGATAATTGGCAAAGGATGCATTTCTCTAATTATGGCTTTATTTAATTGCTGAGGATCTATGCGAATTCTTATGTCATCACTATTTTTCGTAGAAGCTACTACCATGCGACTCACCCATTCAGTTGGTTCGTCTACTTTACAAATGACATTTTGTTTCTCTAACTCAGATAATTTGGATTTTACCTTCCTTTTAAGTTGAATTGGCACTCTACATGAAGATATAGCAAATGGCTTGACTTCTTTGTCTAAAGTTATCTGTACCACCCCAGGTAACTTACCAATTTCATTACCAAACACATCTGAATACACCTGAAAAACATCAGTATTACAAGATTCACTGTGTACAGAACATATGTTTATCATAATTGATGGTAAGGAAACCCATCTGTTCTGATGCACGTTTTCCTAACAAAGGCATATAATTCTCAGCCACTATAATAAACTCAACATTATATCTCTTTGAATTTCTCTCATTTTTCACTTTGATTCTACATTTTCCAACTGGTTTGGCTGTGGAATTATACCACATTTCTAGTTGTAACCCTTCACTAGATTCAATTTTTACATTATTGGGAACCATATTTCGAGGTAACACATTTACACCTGCTCCGCTATCAATTTGAAATTTGACACTATTTTCACCAACTTTCAGATCGGTATATAGATATTTGGATTTCTCTGACACTTTATTCACTTTCATCACTTGCTGTGTACAGGGATTATCACTTTAGTTCACCGTCATTTCTTCTGGCTCTCCACGTCTCGTCTGCAACTTGACACCTAGGATATACTCGGCTGAAGTATCTGAACTGGAATCGTCACCGTCCACTGCATTCACACCTATCTTCATAGACACTTGTGCATGTCCATTTTTCTCCAAACATTGAGATTCGAAGTGATTCAGCCTGTTGCAGTAGGTGCATCTCTCTCCATAGGCTGGACATTTCTTCTTACTCCACACGTGTCTTGTTCCGCAGAACTTACATTTTCGTAGTGCCGGATCCTTCGTCGACAAACTTTGGGTTGACTTTGGCCTATACTGGTTCTTGTTCACAAAACTTGGGTCCTCACTCTTTCGGTCTGCAGAATTTCGACTAGGCCTACTCTGCTTAAAGTTCTTTGTCGATTTAACTTTATTTATGACCGACATTGCTGTATTTTAACTTTCTATCATTTGCATTTGTCTCTGCGATGCTTGATGTGCCTCACAAATTTTGAGCGTATCTATCAATGAAATACATTCTTCTCTCAGATTTTTCTCTCTGAGTTTATCTTATTTACAGCCAAAAACTATTTGATCACGAATTGCCTCATCTTTTTCTGCCGCAAAATCACAATCCTTAACCAGAGTTTTTATTCTGGTAATAAATTCATCCAGGTTCTCATCAGCTTTCTGAGTACAGCATCTAAACTTAAATCTTGACGCTATTATCAGCTTCCTAGGGGCAAAATGCCCATCTAGCTTCTACAATACCATTTTTAAGTCCTTGCTAGGGGTATCACGAGATCCCCTATCCCCTACAATAACGGGACCAAACTCTATAGCATTATACACTCGAAGCAGTTCGTCACCCCCATGGGTCAAAAGTAATGCTACCTTCACTTCACTTGGCTTATCATTTAAACCTGCTGCCAGTAGATACAGCTCGAATTTTTGACGAAAAAATCGCCAATCTTGCTCACTTTCGCTCTTCAATGCGAATTTATCTGGAGGGGCTAGATTAGCTGTCGCCATGCCGGTCGCTAGCTTTATTTACTTAATCACACAGAAAGTTCCTGGATAATACCCAATGCCTTATATTCAAAATGAACAGCAAACCATACTTAGTCTATTGAGCGCTGCCACCATGTTTGATGCCCCTTAATTTTGGAGATATTTACAGATAAATGAGGCACAATAATAGAGGAGACTGAAAGGGCATCTTGAACAGTTCTTGTCTGACCACCTAGTGGGCATCTTTATTACTTTCTATGTAAACAAAACATGGATACGTTCATTAACAAAATAGAGCATCGTTCTTTACAACAATTATATCAAATATTGTAACAATATATATATATATATATATATATATATATATATATATATATATATATATATATATACATATATATATATATATATATATATATATATATATATATATATATATATATATATATATATATATATATATATATATATATATATATATATATATATATATATATATATATATATAGAGAGAGAGAGAGAGAGAGAGAGAGAGAGAGATACTTACTCATTTCCTGCAAAGAACGCCTTGAAGTCTACTGTGTATTGCTTGTTAGAATTCATACAATAATGATATTAACATGATCAATATTGCATCTGATATTATAATAACTAATATTCAAGAGATTACAGTAGATCATAACTCCTCTACCCAAACAGATTCCTGCAGCCTCTCTGCTACAGTGAAGGTGTTCATGTTGATTTTGAAAGGTTGATCACCTGGATGGCTTTTGAAACTGTTTCAGACTACCAAAAATTAATCAAAAGAATGCAAGAACTCCCACAACAGTTGCAACAAATTGAAGCTCTGATGAGAGAAGGCGTCTCCAAAGGCATTGTTAATCATGCCATTTCCATGGTAAGGAAACCTGATGTTATATTGAGCAGATAAGATACTGACCTTCAAGTTGGATATTTACGTATGATAATGAATAACCCATGAGAAAGGTTTTTTATCAAGTTTCAGTCCTTATTCAATTTTAATTATTTGATTTAATATGTTTGAGCACATGCTATAGTTTTGCACTTGAATTTGAGCGGGTTTGTAGCATGAGCACATGCTATTGTTTCGCACTTGAATTTGGGCGGGTTGGTAGCATGCGCGACGTTGATTTGTCAGACGTTGGGTTGAGACTAGCCACGGTCTGAAAGAGCATTCACTCAAGGTAACGGTTGCACTTACCAAAACTAAAGTCCTTTGTAATAAGGCAGTGTCATAGCGCTTACTATAAAAGGGAGTCCATGACGTAAAATGAGTATGTAATTGTCTTGCACAATTTTCAGAAAGGTGTTGTTGATAGTCTGTCTCGCTTTATTGTAACTGCTGCCGAAGATTCTCCTCTGTGGGAGCCATTTATTAATATCACCGCATCTGATGCCACTGCTGCAGATATTATTGCTATACAAGACACTGCCAAGACCCTCATTGAAACTCAGGTTTTTCCATTACCATTCAGTACTATTGTACAGATGAAATTTATACAAAGTTGAATTCTCAAATGTACTACTCTGTTGGATGTGTCGATGAGGCTTAGTGTACTTGTCTTTTATTGATAGTTTTTGTAAGCTGTTAGTTTTTCCTTTTTAGAATAAACACTGTGTTTATTTAATTTTTTTTTACATTGTCTGCAGCTATCTCCAGCCTTCCAAGTACTGAGGGACTATGTGGCCAATGAGTATGTCACCAGACCTGATATTGCTATCACAAGTTTGGCTGACGGAGTCGCTCGCTATGCAGCTCTTTTAAAGTAAGGCATTAGGAAGCTTATCGTTCATTACAATGAAAGCTCCATTTTATATGTCTCATTAATTCCCATCTCCATGCAGATGGGGGTGGACAAAGACATGCCGGAGCTTTGGAATTAAGGCTGGATGCCCTTTCTAATACAGTGGGATCAAACCTGCGTTAATCACTACTCAACTAAAATAATAGATTTTAATTATGAGAAAGATTACCCGCAACAGCATTCATATGGTAGAATTATGATAGAGGAAGTTATTATTAGGAGAAGTTTATTGAAAAGGAATCTCCCCATCTGAAATCACATCTGATAATATTATGCAGTTGAAACTGAATATCCCAATTGACTTCAAGAATTTATTTTGGAACCAATGCATACTCAATTTTTTACCACTTCCAATTCCACAGATTCCACACTTCAACAACAGTGACACCAGAAGAAATTCATCAAACAGGGTTAGATGAAGTGGCACGCATTGAAGTTTTAATGTCTGAGGTGAGCTATGCGCTTTTTAAGGAGTTAGACACCAGAACGGGCAAAGGCTATTGCCCTCATTGGGTCTGGGCACCATGAATACATAAAGAAAAACAGAGATAGAGAGTGCTGAAACTTGTCAAATATGAAGGGATAATGAGATATGTATGACAATACGCCAGAATTGTCAGGATAGATGTAAGCATAGGAAAAGAATTGTTCTGGCCTGTCCTAAGCAATTCTAAAATATCCTCAGTTGCAATTGCAACAGGTGGCTGGTGCCATGGGTTAACCTACTACGATGATAAAATACTTTTCTCAAATTAGATTCTCGATTACTCTTTGCAGATTATTACAGGACTTGGTTACAACATGACCGTACCCGAGTTCTCAGATATGATCAGAAGTGACCCAAACAACTTCTATGACAATGCTGATGATCTTTTGGATGGGTTTAGGACCATAGTTTATGACACAATCACTCCCAGAATGCCGGAACTCTTTGTGAAAGTTCCTGTATCTGAGCTCCAGTAAGTCATTTTGCCATCCTAGTAACCAGAATATATTTACAGTGTATATGTAATTTACTGTTGCAATGCTATTTATTAGTATATATGCATACCAAAGGCTGTACATACATCTAGTAATTTAAATAAAATGAAAGTGTGCTGGCAATAATTAATGACAATATTTTTCATATTTTAATATGCTATCAGTTTGCATCATTCACTACTATACCTTTATTAATGTATTGGAATTGGCATTGCTTTCTGATTATTATTTTCCTTTTCATTCCACTATTATCATCCTTAGAGTTTCTTTTTGTTCTTCATTTTTTCTCACTTTTGAGATACTTCAAAACCATAGACAGCATACACTGCACTTGACTAATATTTTGTCCAAAATATATGTAAAGAATTGTAGGTGACCCTTCCCCTGATGGTTCGGGCGCTTTCTACTTGACTGGCTCTTTTGATGGGTCTCGTCCAGGGATATTTTACGTCAATACTTACCACCTTGATGCTCAGTAAGAGGTTTTCCACGTATGCGTTTATGTGCTTAGTAGACTTTTCTGAGCAAATTGTTCTGATAATTATATGTCTATAATGGTCAGTGTTTCACCAGCCAGTTCTGCAATAATAGAAATTTTTTAATATTCCTTTCGAACAGGCCAAAGTATAACATGATGTCCTTATCCCTACATGAAGGAAACCCCGGACATCATCTCCAGGGATCATATGCTATTGAATCAGAGGATATGCCCTTCTTCAGGAGAACGATGGAGGACCGAAACTATGCTTATTCCCCCTCAAGGTTTCCAATTAACACTGCTTTTGTAGAAGGATGGGGTCTTTATTCTGAAAGCCTTGGATTTGATCTCACATTATATGATGATCCTCTTGTAAGGTACAGCTTATCTCTGTTGCACTCATTCGCAAATTTTAATGTACAGTATAAACAAATTTGTATTTACTCTCAGACTTGGAATTAAAATTGAGAAATATCTTAGTTTTTTCGGTACTCCGTGTCTTATTATATTTGCTCAGTTTCTTGCATGTTTTTTGTGTAAGTAGAGCAAGGAACTTATCTAAATTTCCAAATGCTGTACTTTAGTTTTAACAGATACACAATGCGAAAATTTATTATTCTGCTGTTTTACATAATTCTTTAAATTACTTCCAGATATGGTCATTACTCAATGGAGATTTTCCGTGCCAGTCGCATGGTTGTCGACACTGGCATGCATGCTTTGGGGTGGACCAGACAGCAAGCAGTCGATTTCATGGTAGAACACACTGCCGAAGGCTTGGCTGATATTGAGGTAATATTTAAATATACTCCACAGTAAGTTCGCTCAATCTGTTAAATTTTCGGATCTTGTAAAGATAAGTAATCCCGAGAACTCGGTGTCAAGTTAAATAACCCTATAAATTTTTAGGTTAGGTTAGGGTAGGTGACTTTTTGTGTAAGTACGAATAATGAGTGGGTCTAAATGCTTACAAAATTACAAATTCAGTAACATTTAAATAAGTTCGAAAATAGTATGCTTTTCTATGAAGGTCAAACTGACATACTCAGTAAATATTATTACTTGTATACCATTATGTGGTATAAATCCCATTGATTTAAATTACTTAATTGAAAAGTAAGATAAGACGTCGATTAATATCAGTGAGTACTGTGGTCAGTAGATGTAATAAGAAGCACCTTTCTTCTCACAATTCATTGACTTCTGCTTCTCATCCATGTGGCACTAAATTCTAAACCTCACTATGGCACTGTATCTTAATCTGAACTACATGGGAGGATGAAATAGGAGATTTTATTCCAGTCTGTGTATGTCTCTGTCGTCTCAGCAGGATATATAAGTACACTTATGTACATAGAAAGTACTCCACTATATGAATGACATAGAAAGTACACCATTATATGGATGACAGTAAGTACACCATCGTATGAACGACATAAAATGCACACCATTGCATAAATGACATAGAAAGTACGCCGTTATGTTAATGACAGAAAGTACACCACTATATATATATATATATATATATATATATATATATATATATATATATATATATATATATATATATATATATATATATATATATATATATATATATATATATATATATATATATGGGAGTAATAATAATATATCATATTCTCTTGGGGTTTGCAGGGTGACCAGGTATTGCATAGTTGCATGTATGTTTGAGCTTCACCTATCCCATCTATTGTGATGAAGCTGTAAATGAAATTTGTGAATAAATCAGTACCAGAATCCTCCCCCAGTGAAATAATGTGGAATGGAACTCTTTCTCATTCACCCTTAGCTGTGACACTTGCCATAAAATTTATTCTCCCAACGACACTGTGGCCCAGTGATAGTGTCTAGGCTGGTAATATTCTGGGGTTGGATTAGGTTTCACCATCTCATATTGTTACCGTTAATTTGGGCAATTAATATTGGGGGTCGGTGATTTCCTATAGGTCTACCACATTATTTAGCCATTGCCTGGAGATCACTGGTTACACGTGATTGGAGAGGGAGTTTGTAACTATATAGTCGGGCTCTGTTGTATCACTGTCCCTTGCCTATGCCACTCACTAGAGACCTTTAACCTGTAACTCATCATGAATACAATAATGTTAATGAAATACTTTCGTTGGTACAGAATGAAGTTGACAGATACATTACCTGGCCGGGACAGTCTGTTGCCTACAAAGTTGGTCAGATGAAGATCAAGGAACTGAGAAACACAGCCAGTTCAACTTTAGGCGGTGCCTTTGACCTCAAGGAGTATCATGATATTGTCATGCAGTCGGTCGGTCCTTTAGACTTACTTGAAGATGAAGTGAATGCTTGGATCGCGGGAGGAGGCCGCAGGAGATCCTAAGGAGAGGGATGATGGTATTTTATACCGAGATATCAGGAATTATATATTGTGATTGCAGATTATTTCTTTGACTATAATTATTATTATTAATACTATTATTATTATTATTATTATTATTATTATTATTATTATTATTATTATTATTATTATTATTATTATTATTATTATTATTATTATTATTATTATTATTATTATTATTATTATCATCATCATCATCTTTAAGAATTAAGAAAATAATCCCTCGATATTGATCCAATAAATTTACTTCAGTTATGTATTCTTTTATTTCTGGAAAACAATTTTATAGAAAAAATATTATGATTTTTCCATTATTGGAAATGGCAACTATAGCATGTCATAAATGCATATTTACTTTTATAAACTTGTATGGCTAATTGATGAACAAAATCACTCCTATGAAGGGCATTATCTTAATGTATTGTAAAAGTAGCGGATAAAGTTTTGAAAAATGAATTTCCACTGATTAATAATAATATCGCGTAATATGAAATGTTAAACAGAAGTACAGTACCTCAGTGATATCAGAACAAAATATATTAATATATGAAGAGGGGTAAGAAAAGTTTGACAGTTTTGATATCCTGTGTCACAAGAGCCAACTAAAAGGGATAAGGAATGAAAGGTTATCAATTCCATCTTCATTTTTTCTTACCATATAATAACATGGAATGGTAATACATACATATTTTAGAAGCCTTGGTACCTCCCTTTTTCATCAATTATGGCCATCTTATTGGCTTCAGTGGGAAATGGCATCGTGTTCAAGAGACAATATATTAGTCAGGATGAATAATTTTTCTAACCTAATTACGTCGAATTTAGAGGAAAAATGTAAGTAGTCAACGTTCAGTTAAGGAAAAAGCCACTGGTACTAAAAACGAAACGTGATTTACATTTTAAGCAATTAAATTTTCATAATATCACGCCTTTCATCGTTAAATGAACCAAAATTGCTGTGTTTCGATTTCATGAAACCAGAGACTTCAGAAAACCTGGCCTGGTGATTGCTGAAATGAATAGGTCAAGGTAACACTTTACGACTATTTAATTGAACTTCACGTGGCTGTTACAAAGGGTTTCAAGCACTTATTGCATTTCTAGTACCTTAAACATTAATAAGGATTAGAAGGTAATAACTTTAAAATATGCTGTCGTTTATGTACAGGTAACCGATTCCTGCATCATAAGCGCCTCTAACAGAGACTATTACCTCCTATATTCTATTTAAGTCCACTAAATTTTGTATAATGAGAACAGTTGAGAAAATTATTGTAGTGATTACCAATATTTCAACGTTAAGATGTTGATATATTTAAGTATAGTATACACATATTGGCTATTTTCTAATCCCCAAATCTAAAAGGAGGATATATACTATATATATATATATATATATATATATATATATATATATATATATATATATATATATATATATATATATATATATATATATATATATATATATATACACAAGCACACACACACACACACTCGAGGCCATAGTTTGAAGCTCCGTAAGAAAACTTCTTTGGAGGATGTAAGGAAGTACTTTTTTAGTGTAGGACTAAATGATAATTGGAATTCGTTGAGCGAGGAGGTGGTTAAGGCAAACTCAGTCCATAGTTTTAAGGACAAGTATGATGAGTATCACTAAGTACAAAATGGAACCGATCAGGAGACGGGAAGTTACGAGCTTAGGGATCTTTCCCGTAAGTACAATTAGGTAATTACACACACACACACACACACACACACACACACACACATGAAAGAAATGAAGCAGAGAAGAGAAGAAAAATTTTCGTTACAGAGTACTTCCAGACAAAGGGGAGATAAAGAAGATAATGACAGAAGATCAGGGGATGGGGCCTCATTAAGATTGTTATACACAAATGCTGATGGATTAGCTGGTAAGGCAGTAGAATTAAAAGATAGGATTCACAACAGTAAGGCAGATATAGTAGCAATTACAGAGACTAAGTTGAGTGAGGACATAAACAGTGTCACAGTTTTT
Source organism: Halocaridina rubra (assembly GCA_037179515.1). Classification (NCBI taxonomy): domain Eukaryota; kingdom Metazoa; phylum Arthropoda; class Malacostraca; order Decapoda; family Atyidae; genus Halocaridina; species Halocaridina rubra. The sequence goes on from JAXCGZ010009950.1 coordinate 57,189, forward strand.
CCTAAGGGATTCAGAATACTAAGGGTTGAAAGATCTGAGAGGACTGGTGGAGGGATAGCACTGCTCATAAGTGAGAGGATTCAAGTTGAAGAAATAAACTTGGCTATAGAAAGTGAGTTCAGGGAATTTCTTGTTGCTCGCATAAATACTGGGTCAGAGAGCATTATAATAACTGTTGTATACAACCCACCAAGGAACCAAAATAGGCTTGAAGTTTATGAGGAAAGTCATATAGGTACTATTGAAGTCATAAACTCAGTTGTTAACATGGCACGGGAAAAAAATGTAGGATTTTGATTATGGGAGACTTTAATCATAAAGAGATAGATTGGATAAATCTTGACCCACACAGTGGTGAGGACTCATTCGGGGCAAGATTCCTAGATTGCGTACAAGGGAATTTCCTACACCAACATGTAATGGAACCAACAAGGGCCAGGGGTGGGGATGAGCCATCACTACTTGATCTAGTGTTCACAGATAATGTGTTGGATATTGAAAATATTGAGTATGAACCACCAATTGGAAAGAGTGACCACTGTGTGTTGTTGATGGAGTATATCATTGAAGATATTCTTCCTGAGAGTAGAGGCACTGAGGACATGAGGAGGAACTATCCGAAAGGAGATTACATCAAAATGAATGAGCTTTTTGCAGTTATTGACTGGAGAACCTTATTTTACAACAAATCTGTACAAGAAATGTATGACATCTTTTGTGAGAAATATGGGAAGATAGTAGATTGCTGCATACCTGTCACCAAAGTAGGTGTAATTCATGCCAGAGAGAAATGGTTCGATAATGGGTGTAAAAGAGCTAAGGAGTGGAGAGACAAATGCTGGAAAAGGTATAGGAGGAGAAAAAACATAAATACCCTCACTTGTAATTGCAACAGGTGGCTGGTGCCATGGGTTAACCTACTACGATGATAAAATACTTTTCTCAAATTAGATTCTCGATTACTCTTTGCAGATTATTACAGGACTTGGTTACAACATGACCGTACCTGAGTTCTCAGATATGATCAGAAATGACCCAAACAACTTCTATGACAACGCTGATGATCTTTTGGATGGGTTTAGGACCATAGTTTATGACACAATCACTCCCAGAATGCCTGAACTATTTCTGAAAGTTCTTGTATCTGAGCTCCAGTAAGTCATTTTACTATCCTAGTAACCTGAATATATTCATATGTAATTTACTGTTGCAATGCCATTTATTAGTATACATGCATACCAAAGGATGTACATACACCTAGTAATTGAAATATAAAATGAAAGTGTACTGGCAATAATTAATGACAGTATTCTTTATATTTTCATATGCTATCAGTTTGCATCATTCACTACTATACCTTTATTAATGTATTGGAATTGGCATTGCTTTCTGATTATTCTTTTCCTTCTCATTCCACTATTATCATCCTTGGAGTTTCTTTTTGTTCTTCATTTTTTTCTCACTTTTGAGATACTTCAAAACCACAGAGAAGCATACACCGCACTTTACTAATATTTTGTCCAAAATATACGTAAAGGATTGTAGGTGACCCTTCCCCTGATGGTTCAGGCGCTTTCTACTTGACTGGCTCTTATGATGGGTCTCGTCCAGGGATTTTTTACGTCAATACTTACCACCTCGATGCTCAGTAAGTTTTCTATGTATATGTTTATATGGACAGTAGACTTTTCTGAGCAAATTTTTCTGTTAATTATGTCTATGATGGTAAATGTTTCACCAGCCAGTTTTGAAATAATAGAAATTTTTTAATATTCCTCTGAAACAGGCCAAAGTATATCATGATGTCCTTATCCCTACATGAAGGAAATCCCGGACATCATCTCCAGGGATCATATGCTATTGAATCAGAGGATATGCCCTTCTTCAGGAGAACGATGGAGGACCGAAACTATGGTTATTCCCCCTCAAGGTTTCCAATTAACACTGCTTTTGTAGAAGGATGGGGTCTTTATTCTGAAAGCCTTGGATTTGATCTCACATTATATGAAGATCCTCTTGTAAGGTACAGTTTATCTCTGTTGCCTTCACTTGCAAATATTAATGTACAGTATATACAAATTTGTATTTACTCTCAGACTTGGAATTAAAATTGAGAAATATCTTAGATTTTTCGGTACTCCATGTCTTATTATATTTGCTCAGTTTCTTGCATGTTTTCTGTGTAAGTAGAGCAAGGAACTTATCTAAATTTCCAAATGCTGTACTTTAGTTTTAACAGATACACAATGCGAATATTTTATTATTCTGCTGTTTTACATAATTCTTTAAATTACTTCCAGATATGGTCATTACTCAATGGAGATTTTCCGTGCCAGTCGCATGGTTGTCGACACTGGCATGCATGCCTTGGGGTGGACCAGACAACAAGCAGTCGATTTCATGGTAGAACACACTGCCGAAGGCTTGGCTGATATTGAGGTAAGGCTCTAGGCTTATTTATATATACTCCACAGTAAGTTCACTCAGTCTGTTAAATTTTCGGATCTTGTAAAGATAAGTAATCCCGAGAACTCAGTGTCAAGTTAAATAACCCTATAAATTTTTAGGTTAGGTTAGGGTAGGTGACTTTTTGTGTAAGTACGAATAACCGTACAGCAGCTTGGGGTTACTTATCTTTACAAGATCTGATTTTTCATTCTTATGACTGTAGAATGAGTGGGTCTAAATGCTTACAAAATTACAAATTCAGTAACATTTAAATAAGTTCGAAAATAGTATGCTTTTCTATGAAGGCCAAACTGACATACTCAGTAAATATTATTACTTGTATGTGGTATAAATCCCATTGATTTAAATTACTTAATTGAAAAGTAAGATAAGACGTCGATTAATGTCAGTGAGCACTGTGGTCAGTAGATGTAATAAGAAGCACCTTTCTTCTCACAATTCATTGACTTTTGCTTCTCATCCATGTGGCACTAAGTTCAAAGCCTCACTATGGCACTGTATCTTAATCTGAACTACATGGGAAGATAAAATAGGAGATATTATTCGTCTCTGTATGTCCTTGTCATCTCAGCAGGATATATTAGTACACTTATGTACATAGAAAGTACTCCACCATATGAATGACAGAAAGTACACCATTATATGGATGACAGTAAGTACACCATAGTATGAACGACATAAAATGCACACCATTGCATAAATGACATAGAAAGTATGCCGTTATGTTAATGACAAAAAGTACACCACTATATATATATATATATATATATATATATATATATATATATATATATATATATATATATATATATATATATATATATATA
>JAXCGZ010009951.1:0-7500 GCA_037179515.1 Halocaridina rubra
TTTTTCAAATGTTATTTATTTTTTTATGTATTTATTCATTCGAATACAATTATTTTGCACTAAAATATATTTATTCAATTATTATATATATATATATATATATATATATATATATATATATATATATATATATATTATATATATATATATGTACACACACACACAAAGCCGGTTTTACGTCACGGACTCCCTTTTCTACGAAGGGCTAGGATGGTTGCCCTCTTGCGAAGGACTTGTTTTGGTAGATGTAATCGCTACTCTGAGTGCATGCCCCCTCCGCTAACCTCAGACCATGGCGGGGCGTGAACCCTCGACCTGCCACCTCAGTCGCAGACGCTACCGCTTTGTTACGCTGACTACATACATATATATATATATATATATATAATATATATATATATATATATTATCTATATATATATATATATATATATATATATATATAGTTGTTATTTACTCAAGAAATTATTTTTTTTACCATTATTTTTTCATTATGAGTTTTTTATGCAATAGAATAATATATTTATTTCTTTTAATTGTTAGGTTAATGAGAAAATGCAAAAATTCTTTCAATTCTTATTTTATTTACTTATCTTAGAAATAATATTATATTATGAGAGAGAGAGAGAGAGAGAGAGAGAGAGAGAAGAGAGAGAGAGAGAGAGAGAGGAGAGAGAGAGAGAGAGAGAGAGAGAGAGAGAGAGAGAGAGAGAATAAGACATATTCCAAATTAAAAATAAGATTATAACATTCTGAAAAATACACATTCAATATAATCAATATAATAGGTTTAAAAAAAAGAGCAGAAAAACACTTAAAAAATAAACACTTGAAAACAGGAAGAAAAACAAAAGTTAGGTAAATCAATAATGTCAGAAAAACACTGCTTAGATAAAGCAAACACGGCTGTACAAAAAATATGCAAGCAGAAAAACACGAAAACCAGCCAAAACAACTTCTGCAGAAAAACCGTTTTGAAACTCTTTAGCAGAAAAAAAAAACACATAAAACATGCGATTAACAAAAACATATTTTCAACAAAACTGGACCTGAAAAAAAAAAAGACCGGTGAAAAACATTTGTCAAACTCTTACGCAAGATGACAAAACAATGATTAAAATTTAACAAAAAAAACTTCGTTTCGTTAAATTTCTTACTAGACTAATAGATAGATAGATAGATAGATAGATAAATAGATAGATAGATAAATAGATAGATAGATAGATAGATAGATAGAAAAAACAGGCAACCAGAATAATAGGGGTCAAGCTTTGTACTTTAGCAGGAAAACAGCTTTATAATGAAGAAAAAACTTTTAATAGAACTATTTTAGAAAAATAAAAACATTGCAGAAAATTATACAGCCAGAAAAAACATGGTTTAGATACATTGTCCGACATATATCAGAATAATAATAATAATAATAATAATAATAATAATAATAATAATAATAATAATAATAATAATAATAATAATAATAGAAGAAGAAGAAGAAGAAGAAGAAGAAGAAGAAGAAGAAGAAGAAGAAGAAGAAGAAGATAATTTAAAATATCAAACTGACGACAATGACATGTAACTCATTTCTGATCGTGACAAGAGATCACCGAGAGAGAGAGAGAGAGAGAGAGAGAGAGAGAGAGAGAGAGAGAGAGAGAGAGAGAGAGAGAGAGAGAGAGAGAGAGAGAGAGAGAGAGAGAGAGAGTAATTTCATACTTCAATGATCACACACAGACATATATCATTTGAGAGAAATATTACAGATGAAAAGATGAAGGCTTGGATATTTTTTTCCAGCTTAAAGTTTAATAAGGGTAATTGGTTTGTATTCTTTAAGTTGTATGTATGTATGTATGTATGTATGTATGTATGTATGTATGTATGTATGTATGTATGTATGTATGTATGTATGTATGTATGTATGTATGTATGTATGTATGTATGTATGTATGTATGTATGTATGTATGTATGTGTGTAATGTATGTATGTATGTATGTATGTATGTATGTATGTATGTATGTATGTATGTATGTATTCTAACACGCATATGTATTGGGAAGAACGCAAGCACTGCGCATAAACAACAAGGACAGCGATTTCCCACTTCAAAGCACAAAAAAGTATGTATTTGTTGAAAACCTACAACCGCGCAATCTCTCTCAGACATACAAAAACATGTATTTGTTAATTACTACAGCACCTTCTCTAAGAGGCAAAAAAAAAAAAAAGTATTTGTTGAGTATTTGCAATGAAACACTCTTTCTTAGACGAACATAAAAATGTTTTATCTTGCAACCAAACATTCTCTCAGACGCACAAAAACATGTATTTGTTGAATACTTGCAACAGTGCATTCTCTCTGTTACACAAAAATATGTATTTATGGAAAACTTACAAAGAGGCATTCACTCTCAGATACACAAAAACATGTATTTGTTAACTACATATAATATCGCAAATACGCACAAAAAAAATTTAAATTATTTGTTGAGTACTTGCAACCAAGAATTTTCTCTCATAGGAGTAAAAACATGTATTTGTTGGGTACTTGCAACACAAGAATTCTCTCTCATAGGAGTAAAAACATGTATTTGTTGAGGACTCACCATTGGACAGATGCTGGAGTAAACATACCTGTAAATAAAGAAATATTATTAGTACATTATTAAACACAATTGTAGTCACCGTGGCTCAAACGGTAGCGCCCGCGACTCTGAGGCGTCAGGTCGAGGGTTCGCGCCCCGTCACGGTCTGAGGTTAGCAAGGGCATACACTCAGGATAACGATTACATCTGCCAAAACAAGCCCTTCGCAAGAAGGCAACCGTCCTAGCCCTTGGTTGAAAAGGGAATCCGTGACGTAAAACCGGAACATTATTAAACACAATTAATTACAAACAAACAAAATCATTGTTTTATATGTTACAATTAGTCCCCACTTGAATGGGGGTGGCCAGAGAGATGTTGGACCTATTAAAATACTAATAAAGATATCCCCTTACCTGTAGCTCGGTGGATATAGCACCTGCCTGCCACTCTAGAGAGCATAATCTCCCCAAAGCGAAGCTGTCATATATTAAATATAAGGAATTTTCTTAACATGTATCACAGTCGGTCCCCATTCGAGTGGAGGTGGACACAGAAGACAAGTTGGAGCTGGGGGATTAAGGCTAGATGCCCGTCCTTACATCCGGCAGCGGGGATCGAACTCTCATTAAGTCAAGATTGTCAGTTCCGAGTCGTGCTCTACCACACAGCATTCATGAATTCAAAGATTATCAGTCCAACATTTCTTTGTATAATTTCTTAAACTTAAATTATTCATCAAAGACATCATAAAGTACAGAATACAGGAATGTTAAGTCTCGTATAGTAGTCACCGTGGCTTAAGCGGTAACATCCACAACTTTCAGGCGTCAGGTCGAGGGATCGCGCCCCGTCACAGTCTGAGGATAGTAAGGGCATATACTCAGGGTAACGTTTACATCTGCCAAAACAAGTCCTTCGCAAGAAGGCAACCGTTCAAGCCCTTAGTAGTAAAGGGAGTCCGTGACGTAACACCGGAACACAGAAAGGTTAAGTCTCGAAACGCTTATAATAATCAGTTGCTTTTAGAGATTCCAGGGCTGGGAAAAAAAAAAATCATTAGAAAATTTTTTTTTTTTTAAGGAAAAAATGCTTTTGGCTTTAATAACTTCCTGAGCTGCAATGTTCCATATCCAAATTAATCTAATCAAAAAATTATTATTTTTGAAACAAAAATGCTTTCGCTTTTCATAGATTCTTGGAGTTCACTTCATTTCTAAAAATAAATAATACGCTTAAGCTAATTTACCTAAAAAGAACATTAAAAAAAATATTACACACACACCCAAAAGCTTATTAACCAAAAACAGAGCTTCAAAGAGACTACAAAAAAAAAAAAAAAAAATCAGAAACCCAAAGACTTTTTTTTTTTTTTTTTTAAGGCTGTTTTCCATTCCGAGATTCCCTTCTGTAGTCAATAAAAATTCAGTTGCCTTACATAAACTTATTTTCACAGCAAAAACATCTCTTGCCTTTCACAGATTTACTTATACAGCCAAAGAAATAAAAAAAAAATCTGTTGCCATTTATGGAATCACTCCCATCATTTTCCAGCAGAAATCTCATGAATGGCATCCTGCTTACTAAAGGGGGGTTTACACGGTCAAACGGTTCGTCGAACGCAGTTCGACAGACAAGTGTTGAAGTGATGTTCGAACGTGTGAACGGGGTATTTGGTTGTCGAACACGTTCCGTGTTCGAGTCAAAAAACTCGATGTCCATCCCATGAATGGCAGGATGCCATTCATGGGATTTCTGTAGAAAATGATGGGAGGGATTCCCCGTTCACACGTTCGAACATCACTTCAAACACTTGTCTGTCGAACCGCGTTCGACGAACCGTTTGACCGTGTAAACCCCCCTTTAGTAAGCAGGATGCCATTCATGGGATTTCTGCTGGAAAATGATGGGAGTGATTCCCCGTTCACACGTTCGAACATCACTTCAAACACTTGTCTGTCGAACCGCGTTCGACGAACCGTTTGACAGTGTAAACCCCCCTTAAGAGGGCCATTAAAGTGTAGTAGATGGATGACACTCTTCCAGTAGAAGATTTATTTTCTTTCTCCTTCAGATTGCAAAATATGGCACTACAGACATTTTTTTTTTCCAACGACATACATAGACATAAGCCTTATTCCCCCTTGTAAGGGGGGTGGCCGAGCCAAGAAACGCGCATTCACCACGATCCACCTCCACACCTCAACCACTCCTCTCAGCTCCTTGGGGATAGAGGGTTGCCACGTCTCCCCCCCCCCCTTCCACATATATCTTTTTATGTGTCACTATTAATCCCGATTCGAACGGTAATAGACGCAGACAAGTTAAAGCGGGGGAATTAAGGCTGGATTTACTTCCTAACGCCCCACGGTGGGGTCGAACACGAGTTTGTCACTGTATAAGTCAGCTTGTTTCTTAACTGGACCTTAATGAATAGGACATCTAGAGACAAATCTTCATTTCGATGTGTGATATGAGACAAATTCTGTCTTTCAGTATATAGTTTGAACAAGTAAAATATAACTAACAAAGACAATTGTCTTCAAGTATCCAATATGTGATGAAGCGGCGGGGGTAAACCAGCTGCTGCTGTCGGGCCTTACAAGAGAAGATATTTGCCCATTTACCTAGTGAATGACCCAGGCAGAGTGGTGGGGGGGGGGAGAAATTGTGGCTACCCGTTATCCCCAACGTGCTAAGAGGAATGATCGAAGTATGTTTGGCTAATAGGGAATGTGTGCTTTGACTCGGCCAAACCCTCCCGGTTTCAACTAGTTAAGACAATCCCTCCCTCGCTAGTAAAGAAACTATCTCTTGCAATCAAAATTCCCTTTAACTCAATATATGAACCTAATATTTTAACCTAACCTAACCTATTACATAGCCTTAAATAACCAAGTAAATACAATCCCTCTTGTTGCTACCTACGAAAACCGAGCAAATCACATCCATTGTTACATAAAATCTTAAAAATCACTGGCTGTGTATTCCCATGGGATCTCTATCCAACCATAATTTAAAAAAAAAAATACATGCTTTCTCAAATTAGTTTCGGAAAAGATTATATTTATTTGATCCTTTTAATCGACAAAAGATCCTATTTCCTACAATGTCACGTCCTGGAATTTCACTAACGTCTTTTTTCCAGGCTATTCCTGGAATTTCACTTGGCGTCTTTTTCAGCCTTACTCACTGACAATAGCTCAGGAACAAAATAATTCTTTTGTAATTGCGTAAAATAGATGCTGCTACAGTCCTATATAGCCTATATCTGCTTCACATGTTATTATTATTATTATTATTATAATTGTTATTATTATTATTATTATTATTATTATTATTATTATTATTATTATTATTATTATTATTATTATTATTATTATTATTATTATTATTATTATTTTTATTATTATTATTATTATTATTATTATTATTATTATTATTATTATTATTATTATTATTATTATTATTATTATTATTGTTGTTATTATTATGATTATTATTATTGTTGTTGTTGTTGTTGTTGTTGTTGTTGTTGTTGTTGTTGTTGTTATTATTATTATTATTATTATTATTATTATTATTATTATTATTATTATTATTATTATTATTATTATTATTATTATTATTATTATTATTATTATTATTATTTATTATTATTATTATTATTATTATTATTATTATAATGATGATTCGGTTTTACGTCACGAACTCCCTTTTCTACTAAGGGCTAGGACGGTTGCCTTCTTGCGAAGGACTTGTTTTGGCAAATGTAATCGCTACCCTGAGTGTATGCCCTTACTAACCTCAGTCGACGCTACTATTTTGCCACGGAGACTACCCATTATTATTATTATTATTATTATTATTATTATTATTATTATTATTATTATTATTATTATTATTATTATTATTATTATTATTATTATTATTAAAGGCAAGAGAAAACAGAAAAAAAAATAATTCTATGATCCTAGTCCAGGAAGATCACAAAAATGGAGTCTACAAAGAACTAAAATCCTCGACATTTTTCCAATTTTAATACTTTGGCTAAAAAACTTTTTTTTTTTATCTTACTGTATATTCCATATAGTTCGAATTCCATTAATCTTCCGGTACTCTAATTGTAAATAAACAACAGAAATGGAGATTCTTTTTAAGCACCAGTTCACTCATTGTTGTTTTCCATACTATGTTTTCCAGAGAAGTCACTCCTACCATTTTCCAATATAATTCTCTGATTTTAGACATAAAAAATACAAAGATTCTACAAGGAATTAAAAAAAAACAAATACTTGATCTACGTCCAAAGAGGCCATTTTTTTCCGTGTTGGAAGCTCTTGAATACAAGGAATTAAAAAATGGAAAGACTTTTGATTTACGTCCATAGCAGCCCTTTTTTCCCCTATACTGGAAGCTCTTGAATACAAGGAATGAAAAATGTAGAGACTTTTGATTTACGTCCAAAGAGGCTTTTTTTCTAAGCTGAAAACTTAAGTTTTCACACCTGCCATTTTTCAATATACTTCTTTCATGCTAATCGGTGGTGGATGGAGGATGAAACCCTCTATTGAGGACTACCCAGAATGTATACAATAAGGCAGTCATGGCCTAAAGGAAGTACAAGCCAAGATAGGCCTTGCGAGCCATTAGATTAGAGGCTAATACTACTGCTCAGTAAACGCAACCAAATGACGATCCTTGAACGATGGATCCTCAGGCAGGCAGACTTTATCCACCAAGCAGATGGTGTGAAGGTGAGAAATCAAATTTTTCCTTCTTTCCGTCCTGTTTTCCAGCAATTTCATATCTGTCATTGTCATTTACTCTTCTTTGACGATGACCACAAGATGTACTTTTTTTTCAATTTAATCTGTCACAATTAGTCCCCATTCGAATGAGGGTGGTCACAGACCA
>JAXCGZ010009951.1:15000-17500 GCA_037179515.1 Halocaridina rubra
TGAAGCTCTTCTGGACAATCATCTTTTCCCAAGGAAATTCCTGTTTCCAGTCTTTATTGAATTGCCTACTTATTAATACTTGTAATCTGCAAGAGGTTTTTGCCGAAATAACAGTTCTGGCATAGGGATCTGTTACCTCACTGGGAGAGGCTCTCTCCGTATATTATCTTCAACGAAGATATTTGAGGCATAGTCTTGGGAAATGAGTGAATTACATTGTCCTTTCTGATGTTTTGCCCATACATACACACACACACTAGATACCAGAATTTCTAAACAAGAAGACAACAACAAACAGCTGAATAACAACCTAAATGAATTAAATGTTAGTTCACCACTCTCTTCTGAGAGAGACGAGATTGCAACTTGGAATGTCCAGATTAAGGAAAACATTGAACAGTTTAGAAAGGAGTTTCAGGAGCTGAATACGGAACATGATGCCATAAAAACTTCCATTGCTGAAGCAGTAAGGGGAATGTGGCAGGAAAAGAGGCTGTGAAGGTGGTGGCACTGGAAAACATACAAATAGTTGACTATAAAGAACAGTAATCGAAAAAATTAAAGACGTTGTGATGGAAAGGGCAAATCCACTGAATAAACAGGCACATGATAAAGAGGAGACAGTAGTAATCTTAGGCATAAGTGAATCCCAGGAGCCAACATGGCAGGGGAGACTCTAAGAAAATAAAGCTAGGGTTGTAGACCTGATAAGAAAACTTGGAGTAGTTTCTGGTCCTGAGGATATTGTAAACATTCACTAATTAGGTAAATATTCGAGGGAGGGAAAGCAGAGACCAACAAAAGTAACCTTTGAGAGAGGGGACACACGTAGAGAAATATTGATGAGAAAAAATAGTCTAAAAGACCATCAAGATTTCAAAGAAGTGTTGATTAGACGTTACAGAACACAGGAAGAGATGGAAAGGATCAAAAACTTGTTGCAAGAGGCTAAAAGGTTAAATGAGGAAAGAAATGAAGAAGAGAAGAAAAATTTTCATTTCAGAGTTCTTTCAGACAAAGGAGAGATAAAGAAGATAATGACAGAAGATCAGGGGATGGGGCATCATTAAGATTGTTATACACAAATGCTGATGGATTAGCTGGTAAGGCAGTAGAATTAAAGATAAGATTCACAACAGTTAGGCAGATATAGTAGCAGTTACAGAGACTAAGCTGAGTGAGGACATAAACAGTCACAGTTTTTCATAAGGGCCTCAGAATATTAAGGGTTGAAAGATCTGAGAGAACTGGTGGATGGATAGCATTGCTTGAAAGTGGTGGGTTGAAGAAATAAACATTGCTATAGAAAGTGAGTTCAAGGAATTTCCTGTTGCTCAAACAAATACAATTCAGAGAGAATTATAATAACCATTATATATGACCCCCCCAAGGAATCATGAGAGACTAGAGATTTTTGAGGAAAGTCATATAGGTACTATCGAAGTTATAAACTCAATTGCTAACATTGCACGAGAGAAAATGGATATTGATTATCATAGATTTTAATCATAAAGAGACAGATTGGATAAATCTTGACCTGCACTGTGTGGAGGATTCATTTGGGGCAAAATTCCTAGATAGCGTACAAGGAAATTTCGTACACCAGCATATACTGGAGCCAAATAGGGCCAGGGGTGGGGATGAGCCATCAATGCTTAGTTTTCACAGATAATGTGTTGGATATTGACAAAACCGAGTGTGAGCCATAAATTGGAAAAAGTGACCACTGTGTGTTGTCAATGAAGTATATCATTGACGATGTTCTGCCTGAAAGTAGGAGCATTGAGAAGAGCATGAGGAGGAACTATGCAAAAGGAAATTTCAACAAAATTTAATCTTTTTGCAGTTATTGAGTGGAGGACCTAATTAAACAACACATCGGTACAAAAGATGTACAAAATCTTTCGTGAGGAATATGGGAAGATAGTTACTTATTGCATACCATCCATCAATATAGGAGTTATTCATGTCAGAGAGAAATGTTTCAATGATGAGTGTAAGAGAGCTAAGGAGTGGAAAGACAGTTGCTGGAATAGGTATAAAATAAAAAATATAAATGCCTGGCAGACTTACAAATGAGCATGAAATGATTACCTAAGTAAAAGGAGAGAGGCAGAGAGAAATTATAAAAGGGATATTACCAGGAATGCTAAAGAAAATCTCAAACTTTTCCAGAGCTTTGTCAGAGGGAAACTAAAGGTCAATGAACATATTTTAAAGTCAAAGAGGGCAGATGGAAGCATCACTGATACATATGAAGAGATCTGTGAAGAACTGACAAGGAGTTTCAATATTTACAGTAGAAAATCCTCTTTCCCCTCAGACTGCAGAGATAAGAGATCATGGGCTGGTATTAGAGAACATCAACTTTTCAGCTACAGAGATATGCAAAGCGTTTATGGAGTTAGATGCCTAAAAAGCTACGGGTCATGATGACATATCCCCTTACATGCTTAAGAAATGCGCTAAACCAATATCGGTGGCACTATGCATCATATTT
>JAXCGZ010009951.1:22500-25000 GCA_037179515.1 Halocaridina rubra
AGGCATTAGAAAGGGTATCCAATCTTAATTCCCCAGATCCAATCAGTCTTTGTCCACTCCCATAAGGAGGATCAAAAGTGGTCAATAAATCGGCAAGCAACAACAAAATATTAAAATGGATGGGTTCTGTCCAATGGACCTGAGTGCTCTCTGCCTCCCATGATCATATTCTCCTCCTTGAAACACTTTTTTATTTATTTATTTTTTATTTTGGAACCCGATTAATAGTATAACTTTCTCCAACACCCACTGTCTCACCTTTGGAAAATTTGCAATATTGCTCACTTTGGGTACAAAGAAATAAATCTCACATTTTTTTTCCAAGAGTCCATATACTCTGTGATGGGTGGATTCCATTCAAGTGAGGAGGTGAGCGTCCTCTGTTTCCTATGCTCGTTATCTCTTCCAAGAGACAATTTATTAATAATCTCTCTTTTTTTTTTTACCTAGTCCATTGGTTACTTAACTACTTCTCACCTCCACGATCTCCCCCTATGATATAAATGCAGTTCTTTTTGGCCCAAGGGTACAAAAAACCATAAACCCCATTTTCTGCAAATGTATGATTACAATAACTTGATTTATGCACTTGACAGACGCTCTTATGAGCAAGAACTTTAAGGCAAGTGTGACAATTGTTGCACCTTTTCAAATAGGGTCTCAGAAAGGTCTTTACCTTTGCAAAATCAGTTACAGCAAGATTTTTCAAAGTAAAAAAAAAAACCTGGACATGTTCTATGCATAGGTAAAAACAGGCTTTGCAAGTTTTTATTCATTGGCAAAATAGGTATGGCAAGATTCTGCATCTTTTAAAAAAAGGTTTTGCATGTATCTTGGCAAAAGTAGGCTAGGCAAGTTTTTGGATCTTGGCAAAAATCAGCCTAAGATGTATCTCGTACCTTGGCAAAGACGGGCTTTGTAAGTTTTCATATTTTACCAAAACAGGGTTGGTATGTTTCTTCAATATTACAAAAACAGGCTCAGCAAGTTTTCATGCTTTTGTAGCTTGGCAATTTTTTTTTTTAACTTTTATTTATGTTTCAGTAATGCCTTTCTGCTTGATCAATTTGAGCCTTAAAATCCACCAACTAATTATCTTGGGTCAAGTTATTCTTGGACTTAAAATTCTTATTTAATTTAACTGTATGTACTACTCTCTTACTTATTATTTCAATTACATGTCTACTTATAAGTTACCTTTACCTTTAGATGAAGAACCATTGTACAAAAATGGAAATAAATGTGTTTATTTGTTTGTTTGTTTATTGTGATGTGGCTCTCTTATATACTCGTATGTATCATGAAAGATATATGTATGATACACTAACTTATCAAATATTGTTTGACCTATTATATTGTCATTTGCTAAAATAGTAGATATGAATGTTTTGAATAGTGTTATAAGCCCGATAGGATTATTATTTTCCTTTTTCTTTTCTTTTTTCTTTACAAGCTTGATATGAAATATTAACAGAAACACTATATATCAATGCACAAGGATCAGATGAAAGATGGTCCAATCTAACAAAAAAAAACTTCCAGTATGCAAACACGTTGCATTACGTAATATGTTCTTCCACCCTAGATATGCGTAATACTCTTTTTAAAACCATCTCTATATATATTCTTCCACCCTAGATATGTGTAATACTCTTTTTGGAACCACCTCTATATATATTCTTCCACCCTAGAAATATGCAATCCTCTTTTTGGAACCACTCCTCTATATTGTAATTCATAACAACAAAATGGAGTCGCCTTCCAATAGCAAGTGCAAGAGTCATCCAGTGGCTTTGCATAAGAAGACTATTGTGTATTAAGATCCCATAAATATATAATATCTTCGTACATTAATGTATGTGGCAAGACAGATTCATCAAATTTGTATATTTTCATTCATATAAGTCGCATAAAGCTTGGTCAAGGATGCTAATGTTTAAAAGCACGTAAATATTATACTTGAAACTGCCGTTCTAATAAGGATCCCCACAGTTTTCAATGTATGCATGAGGGACGTTATTTCTATTAAAAATAACTAAATCCTGTCTAGTGGTGCAATGGTATCAGCTGCGGCTGGTATTATACTGGCCCCAGGTTCGATCCTGGCCTGGAGTTGGATTACTTCTCACAGTCTCATGTCATTACCTTTTAAATTGGGCAATTAATTGGGGGGTTGGTGATTTTCTACAGGTTCACTTGAATTTTCAGTCTTTGCTAGGAGGTTACTGGATCCACGTGCTTGGAGAGAGAGCTTAGGTCCCTGTTGTGCAGTAAGTATATAGTCAGGCTCTGTGCTAACACTGTCCCTTGCTTCTGGCTCTCCTTAGAGACCTTAACCTTAGTGTTATTAACACATATTGTATAACGCCTAAGTGATATTATCCTGATTGTGTAAGACTCCTTTGGATTTTACAACAATTTATCCTCTTTTACATAATGAAGTAAAGTATATCAATGCTTTATTTTCTTAGGGAACTTATGAATTCTCTGTTCTTACAAA
>JAXCGZ010009951.1:27500-32500 GCA_037179515.1 Halocaridina rubra
AAACCCTCGACCTACTGAATCAAAGTCGCGAGCGTTACCATTCTGCCACGGTGATTAAAAAAAAAAAAACAGTGATGGTAACATATTAGAATATGGCTGAGGTTGATGCAAAACTTTTTGTATCACAACTATTCTCCCTTCCAATGGGGGTGGACACTTGGTTGGAACCCTCCTCAGTCGCTTCCAAACTCGCCCTTCCTACCAATGAACTACCGCGGCCCAAATATTATGATGCAGTATTAAGGCTACCAAAGCAAATAAGCAACATAGACATAACTTGTCAAATACAATTTTTCCTTTATCGCATTAGACATAATTTTGTCAAAGATTTTTTTCTCTTAATACATTTTTTTACTTTAGCATAATATTAAACATAATTATGTCTAATATAATCATTTCTACTTCAGTGTGATATTAGACATAATTATATCTAATGGATCTTATTGCTTTTGCAGTGATATTATGTCTAACATAATTTATTTGCCTTAGTATGCTTATTAGACATAATTTTGCCTAATAAGTTTTTTTTGTTCCTATGTTGCTGGGTTTTCTCAGTTAACAAAAATAAAATATATTACCAATTTACTCTTTCTACAGATCCAGACGCTCACATGATTACAAAGCCAGAAAAAACTATTCAAGATAATATCACGATAAAAAAAAATATTCAAGATAATATCACTATAAAAACATCAAACAAAACAGTACAATTTACAATAAAAACAAACAAATAAATAACTTGGAAATGAACGGAATTAAGAATAAGTTATTTAGATAAGTTAATATTGTATTGACACCATATTCTGATCTCCTGCTGCCACTATTTTTACTCACGCTCAGATTAATAGATTAGAAAAGTGTAGAAAATGTTGTTTACAATTCGTTCATGTAAACTAAAGATTAAATAAATGTTCCGGTTTTACGTCACGGACTCCCTTTTCTACTAAGGGCTAGGACGGTTGCCTCTTTGCGAAGGACTTGTTTTGGCAGATGTAATCGTTACCCTGAATGCGTGCCCTTGCTAACCTCAGACCGTGAGGGACGCGAACCCTCGACCTGACACCTCAAAGTCGCGGATGCTACCGCTTGAGCCACGGTGACCACACAAAGATGAAATAAATACTTATTATATATAGTGCTAAATAGGGGGTCGGGGTAGATCATCGGGAGAGCGCACTATTCGGGACGCGATGAATGGAGGTTAATCCCACTGCAAGGTGTTTGCAAGGGCTTCCAGCCTTAATCCCCCAGCTCCAACATGTCTGTGCCAACCCCCATTCGAATGGGAATGAGTTTGACACATTAAACGGTGCATCATATACACTGCTAAATAAACAATATAGAGGAAACATTTATATAAATGAGGGAGTGTCTGTATTCAAATGTCTTTTTGTAAAGATATTGGCAAAATAACATTAAATTGCAAAACTATCTTTATAAAAGTACATAAAATTGTAAAACTATCTTTACCAAAGTCCGTTAAAGTGGTAATTACAACAAATTAATGTAAACTATTAAAGAAATAAATTATAACAATAATTAACACTTAATCTGAAGATTGACCAAAAAAAAAAAAAAATTCAGAGGGAGTGTCTTCCTGAAATGTTCACGCATGCGCAGAATCTCTGTTTTTTTCAGCTTGTCAGAATTTGACGCTTTATCCAGGCTTAATTCCCCAGATCCAACCTGTCTATATCTTTCTCCATGCGAATGGAGGAAGGCACAAGGGGGGGGGGCTGAGTCAAAACAATAAACTGACTCTGTATAGCAGAGGAGGGGATTCCCTCGCTCGGCCCCATTGGAAGAACAGTACGACACGCAGGGGAACACGGAGAAAGTATTCTTGCTCCCTCCTCTCGAGGATTATTATTATTATTATTATTATTATTATTATTATTATTATTATTATTATTAAATATGTATAGGTTTACTTTTCTATTTCAAGGTTAATAGTGGTTTTATTCTACTAATAATACTAATACTGCAGCTGCTGATACTACTACTACTACTACTATTTATTATTATTATTATTATTATTATTATTATTATTATTATTATTATTATTATTATTATTATTATTATTATTCCTAACTCCTGTACAGGTTAAATTTCAATATCAAGGTGGATAGTGGTTTTATGCTACTACTACTACTACTTCTACTACTACTACTACCACTACTATTAAAATTATCATATACTTAATTTCAATATTGTAATTATTATTATTATTATTATTATTATTATTATTATTATTATTATTATTATATTATTATTGTTATTATTATTATTATTATTATTATTATTATTATTATTATTATTATTTACATACTAAATATCGCTCACAAGTAGCGTATCCCTTATTATGATTACTATTTATTGCCCATTTTCCACATATCATTTTTCTGTTATTCTTATTCGTCTAGAATTATTATTCAATCTTTCATATAAAACTAAATATTCTTTTCTATTCATCTTATTTTATTAACTTAAGTATTATTAACTACGCATTTAATATCTGTTCTACTTTTATTGTTCACTTCTAACCTCTTTTAATTCTTCTATCTATCAAACCAATAATTGCGTACACGGAGATATGTACGCGCGAGCACTCTTTCTGGTATTCAAGCATACACTTTACATTATATATTTGACAATATTTATGTAAATAATTTCCCAATGTTCTCACTTTACGTTATATCTTAAGAATATTTTTATTTACATTTACTTAATATGTATTTGTATTATTATTAGTTTGTTTATAAATGTTCAATTGGTTTTGGCTTTACAGATGTCATATTTTATTTTTTTATCTTTATTCTTGCGTTATTCAGAGAGAAAGTAAGAATCCAAAGCTTTACCTCAGAATAGACTTTTTATCATTGAGAGAGAGAGAGAGAGAGAGAGAGAGAGAGAGAGAGAGAGAGAGAGAGAGAGAGAGAGAGGAGAGAGAGAGAGAGAGAGAGAGAGAGAGAGAGAATCTTAAGGTTTACCTCAGAATAGACTTTATAATTGAGAGAGAGAGAGAGAGAGAGAGAGAGAGAGAGAGAGAGAGAGAGAGAGAGAGAGAGAGAGAGAGAGATAATCTTAAGGTTTACCTCAGAATAGACTTGATCAGAGAGAGAGAGAGAGAGAGAGAGAGAGAGAGAGAGAGAGAGAGAGAGATTTTAGCTCTGAAAAAGAAACCCACCCTCCTTTATATAAGACCTAACCCAAGGCCTGTCACCTACCTCATAATATTCTTGCAGGGAGTCTCTCTCTCTCTCTCTCTCTCTCGCAAGGGCAACACCTTCTGTGTTCTCTCTGCTGGTGATGTCCTCAGACCAAGATTAACTAAGACTATGGAGAGAGAGAGAGAGAGAGAGAGAGAGAGAGAGATTTAGAAAGTTTAGGTTTAAAATATTATTATTATTATTATTATTATTATTATTATTATTATTATTATTATTAGTGTCCTTTTCTCAAAAATAGTTTGGCCTTAATTCTGAGTGGGGTTACCTGAGAGAGAGAGAGAGAGAGAGAGAGAGAGAGACTACTCCATATATGAATGTTTGACTAATTTTTCCTCCACTTTTTCACCAACTTCATCTTAGCAAATTTACCAAAGCTTTATATCCTTAGTATTAGAGAATCGATAATTATGTCATCAGTATTACCACATAAAAAAGTGAGAGAAAGAAAGAGCGAGAGAAAGAGAAAGAGAGAATCAGAGAATGAGGAAAAAAAATGATGAACGGCGAGGCTCATTAAAATTGATGATGCACCTAATCACGGGCCATCAAATCGTCATTTTAAAAGCGGGTCGCTATAACGAAACGTTCGTTATAGAACGTAAAAAGACCCACATCCCTCCCCGACCGCCTTTTGGCTACTAGCGACCAGGGTCGAGCGATGGCGCAAGCGGACGCTGCTCTCCGAAGCATGGCGTCTGCAGCGTTGCCAAACTTCCTCGCGATGCCAAACTTACATCCTCCACCTTCCACCCAGAAAAAAACAAACCATTCCCCAAGTCTTATCTTTTGTGGGGAAAAAAGAATCGTTGGGGGATTTTTCTTCGGGTATTTGCTAATGCCTTGAGTCTATACCTTCCCTTTTTTATCTCTTCCACAACTGCTGGGTTGGGTGATGCAAGGCACGAATAAAAATCTCTTACAAATACAGCCGAGGAACTTCAGCCCACATACGGACATACACACACACCCTTAGTCATTGCGTCAGTGCTGGGGGAACAGCCGGGTGGCAAGGTCCCATCCATGGGCTCCTTGCTGTTAGAGGACTGGGCCCCACTCTAGAAACCGCTGGGGAGAGAGAGAGAGGCAGGCCAAAAACAGTGGGAGAGCTAGAGTGAGGAAAAAAGAAACCGGGAGGGGGGAGATAGGAAGGGAGAATGTGTGCGATGGAAAGAGAGGGGGGGGGCAAGTCACACAAGGCCTCAATTTTTAGTTTATTTTTGTGCCTCAATATTTTACGAAGTAAATGTCATTTCATGGTTGGCATGGAAAGGAATGGCGTACTTTCTAATATATCTTTTGAGTCGATATCTCTCCCATCTACCTCCCCAACCTCTCTTCCATCTACCCACTCAACCTCTCTTCCATCTACCCACTCAACAGAGCGTTCTCTGCCTCTCTCTTTCTCCCTCCTTCATCCCCACCCCTCCCTCCACCGAATTCAAAACGCTATATGATAATGATGATGATGTTTGTACCACGAGGAAGTCGCTGGGTGGGGGAAGGGAGGAAAGGGGGGTACCATTATTTTAATGTATGCTGTACATTCGCCAAATGTTCAGATCTCTTCTTTAATAACGTTAAAAATAAATTTAAAGACACTAAAACTATTATCTGTGATATTAAAAGCGCATATATATATATATATATATATATATATATATATATATATATATATATATATATATATATATATATATGTGTGTGTGTGTGTGTGTGTGTGTGTGTGTATGTGTGATTACCTAATTGTGTAATCACAATTAGGTAATCACA
>JAXCGZ010009951.1:37500-40000 GCA_037179515.1 Halocaridina rubra
ATAATTCTTTGAAGCAAAGAAGAAGAAGAAGAACAACAACAACAACAACAACAACAACAACAACAACAACAACCACAACAACAATAACAACAACAACAACAGAAAGAGGAAATAAGATAAGAGAGAAGAAGAAGAAGAAGAAGAAGAAGAACAACAACAACAACAACAACAACAACAACAACAACAACAACAACAATAACAACAACAACAACAACAGAAAGAGGAAATAAGATAAGAGAGAAGAAGAAGAAGAAGAAGAAGAAGAAGAAGAAGAAGAAGAAGAAGAAGAAGAAGAACAACAACAACAACAACAACAACAACAACAACAACAACAACAACAACAACAACAGCAACAACAAGAACAACAACAACAACAGAAAGGGGAAATAAGATAAAGAGAAGAAGAAGAAGAAGAAGAAGAAGAACAACAACAACAACAACAACAACAACAACAACAACAACAACAACAACAAAAAGGAAAAATAAGATATGCAAGATGGATAAAGAAGATAGAGAAAAGAAAGGAAGAAAGAGGATGAAAAAGAGGACAGTTGAAGAGGAAGAAGACAAAGAAGAACATTAACAAAAATAAAGAGGACGATTAAGAAAAGAGGAGGAAGAAAACAGAGGATAGAAAGATGAAGAAGAAAAAGGAGATAAAATAAGGAAGAGGAGGATGAAGAGGAAAGAAAGGAAAATGAAAAAGGAGGAAGATGAATAAGGAAGAGGATGATGATGAAGAAGAAGAGCAAGAAAAAGATGGAGGAAAAAGAATACGTAAGAGGAGGATGAAGAAAGGAGAGAAAGAGGAAATATGGGAAAAAAGAATAAGGAAGAGGAGGATGAAGACAGAAAAGAGAGAGGAATAAGAGGTAAGGAACATCAGGAAGAAGAGATGAAGAAGAAAGGAAGCAAGAGGAATAAGAAAGAAGAAGAATAAGGAAGAGGAAAATGAAGAAAAAGAAAAGAAAAAGGAATATGAAGGAAAAAGAAAAGAAAAAGGAATAAGAAGGAAGTAAAATAAGGAAGAGGAAAATGAAGAAAAAGAAAAGAAAGAGGAATAAGAAGGAAAAAGAAAAGAAAAAGGAATAAGAGGGAAGTAAAATAAGGAAGAGGAAAATGAAGAAAAAGAAAAGAAAGAGGAATAAGAAGGAAAAAGAAAAGAAAAAGGAATAAGAAGGAAGTAAAATAAGGAAGAGGAAAATGAAGAAAAAGAAAAGAAAGAGGAATAAGAAGGAAAAAGAAAAGAAAAAGGAATAAGAAGGAAGTAAAATAAGGAAGAGGAAAATGAAGAAAAAGAAAAGAAAGAGGAATAAGAAGGAAAAAGAAAAGAAAAAGGAATAAGAAGGAAGTAAAATAAGGAAGAGGAAAATGAAGAAAAAGAAAAGAAAGAGGAATAAGAAGGAAAAAGAAAAGAAAAAGGAATAAGAAGGAAGTAAAATAAGGAAGAGGAAAATGAAGAAAAAGAAAAGAAAGAGGAATAAGAAGGAAAAAGAAAAGAAAAAGGAATAAGAGGGAAGTAAAATAAGGAAGAGGAAAATGAAGAAAAAGAAAAGAAAGAGGAATAAGAAGGAAAAAGAAAAGAAAAAGGAATAAGAAGGAAGTAAAATAAGGAAGAGGAAAATGAAGAAAAAGAAAAGAATGAGGAATAAGAAGGTAAAAGAGAAAGGAAGAGAAGGATGAAGAGGAAAGAAAAGAAAATGGAGGAAAAAAGGAAGAAGGTAGTAGAATGAAGAGTAGGAAGAAGGAAGAATAAAAGCCCCCTAACGAGGGGGGGTTGAGTTAGCATGGCCAAAGACGCAGAGTCATTCCTTGACATAGTTAGATCGTTGTTTACACGATTAAGGTCTCTCTCATCGACCAGATCAACATCTTCCCTCCAGTTCCCTCCCTTTACTATTCCCTCCTTTATATAGAATTCACCATTTTTCTTCTTCCTAATCACACCTAATTCTTCTCTCCCTCTAGGGACCTTCCCTTCAAATCTTACTCAAATTTTCCAGTCCCTCGACACATATACACAAGCAACTTCCCTCCTTTTCCCTTCATTCTTCCCTTCATTATATTGAATAAACCAAGTTCCTTGTTCCTAAATACACCTAATCCTTCCCTCCAGGATCCTTTCCTCCAGGGACCTTCCCTCCAAATCTTCTAAAACTATTCTACTCCCTCCGCATATACAAACAAATAACTTCCCTCCATTCCCTTCTCTTAATTCTTCCCTCCAATATATAAAATATAGTTTCATGTTCCTACAAACACCTCATCACTCCCTCCCTTCCTCCCTCCCTCACGTTCTCTCTCCAAGGGCCTTCCCTCCAAAATTTAAATTTTCTTCTCACAGAATCACTTTTTGCATTCCCTCCATTAAAATCTAAATTAAAATCACATTACGTAATAGATACTCTACCCCTCCATCCAAAACACCATTCCCTCCAATTCAAAAAAACAAGTTCTCTTCTGTCTTCCACACTCCTAAAAATAAAAAATTAAAATCCTA
>JAXCGZ010009951.1:45000-50000 GCA_037179515.1 Halocaridina rubra
TGTGTATGTGTGTGTGCGTTTGCGTAGGAGCTAATAAATAAACCCCGTCATAATGATATACTTATCGAATCAGTGGAAAAATGGAATAAAATAACAATACTGTTGTTTTTATTATTATTATTATTATTATTATTATTATTATTATTATTATTATTATTATTATCATTATTATTATTATTATTATCATTATTATTATTATTATTATTATTATTATTATTATTATTATTATTATTATTATTATTATTATTATTATTATTATTATTATTATTATCATTATTACTGCTGTTGTTGTTATTATCATTATTGTTATTAACTTTGTTTTAAAACATGAGAAATTCCACACAATTCACTCTCTAACAAAGATTAAAAAATACTGACAAACGCACACACACACATCACACGTGCGCACACACACATTTTTTCGCAGCTACATAAAGGAAAGAGAAAAGAGCCTAAAGCATAAATATATATATGTATATATATATATATATATATATATATATATATATATATATATATATATATATATATATATATATATATATATATATATATATATATATATATATATATATACTGCATTTCGTTTTTCAAAAATTTTACGACTTAAAGATGCGGGAAAAAGAAGAAGAAAAAGAAGAAGAAGAAGAAGAAGAAGACGCTACGTTTAAGTCTTAAGGAAATCTAATTGAGTCTTTGAGTAAATTGAATATTTTATATTATTTCCCTTTTCAAGATAATATAATTTTCGACGAATGAAATATATTTATAAAAAAAAGAGACTATTCTTTTACATATCATCAATACACACATACGCACACAGACACAGACACACACACAATTAGGTAATCACACAGACACAGACACACACACAATTAGGTAATCACACACACACTATATATATATATATATATATATATATATATATATATATATATATATATATATATATATATATATATATATATAGTCTCCGTGGCAAAATGGTAGCGTCTGCGATTCTGAGGCGGCAAGTCGAGGGTTCGCGCCCCGTCAGGGACTGAGGTAAGTAAGGGCATACACTCAGGGTAACGATTACATCTGCCAAAACAAGTCCTTCGTAAGAAGGCAACCGTCCTAGCCCTTAGTAGAAAAGGGAGTTCGTGACGTAAAACCGAATATATATATATATATATATATATATATATATATATATATATATATATATATATATATATATATATATATATATATATATATATATATATATATATGTATATAATAAAATGATCAAATCATCACATCTGAACACAAGACACACGTTGTTGCCTTTGGCCGGAATTCGAACCTGAGACACATCATCACACTGATGGTGTGTTCATATATATATATATATATATATATATATATATATATATATATATATATATATATATATATATATATATATATATATATATATATATATATATATATGTGTGTGTGTGTGTATGTCTGTGTGTGTGTGTGTGTGTGTGTGTGTGTGTGTGTACATTCAGTCGTCAGAAAATGACAAATCCGCATTCAAGTATACCGCGGGGCGTTAGGATGAGAATCCAGCCTTAATTCCCTAGCTTCATTTTGTCTGCATACATTCCCATGTGCAAGGGGATTAAAACTGACACAAATAACGGGACACACATACACTCACACACACAATGAGGACCTTAGCACTAAATAGCATAATTACTCATCTTCAGAGGCACCTCTGAAGATGAAAAATTGCACTCGTAAGCGCTAAAATACTCCTTTGTTCTGTTTATCCATATTTAGAACACAACCATTCATTTCTTAAAATAATATACATACATACATACATACATACATACATACATACATACATACATACTAAACTGCACACACACGCACACACAAATACACAATCACACATACGGAATATGAACGAAGGGGTGAGGTGGGGGGTTTGGAGGGTGTCAAAGGCGTGGGGTTTACGACCCCTGTTACGACATACTTGAAGATACGATTACGACAAGAAAAGGGTCGTAGTTACGAGAGTGGCCCTTTAGAGTAACTTCCACTAGGAATGTCATTGGTCATTTACGTCTGTTTGTTTGTTTTTGTTTGTTTGTTTTTGCTTTGTTTAATTGTCTGTAATATTTGCTTGTTTGTTTCTTGTTGGATTACCTGATGTATTGTTTGAATTTTCGTCTGTTGGATTGTCTGTTGAATTTTTCGTTTGTTTGTTAGACTGTTGGATATCTTGTTTGATTGTTTGCTGCATGGATCATTTGTTTCTTTGTTTGATTGTATTAAATGATTTTTTCTTAGATGGCGTGACAGATATTTTGCTTCCTTTTTATACGGTTGGATTCTATGCTTGATTGTTGGAATGTTTGGTATGTTTATTATTTTATTTCTTTGTTTGTTTGTGTGTCTGTTTGTTGTCAGATCGCTGGATTGATTGTTTGGTTTGATTGTTGGATCGATATTTTAGTCGTTTTAATTTTTTTTATTATATGTCAGTTGAATATTTGCTTGTTTGTTTTGCTTGTTTCGATTATACTTGTTTGTGTATTGTTTGTTTCATAGATTCTTCCCTGGATGGGGTTGACTACTTGTTTGCTGATTTTTGTTTGTTTGTTTTTTCTTTGTTTATTGATTTGGTGTCTTGTTTGATAGTTTGATTGCTTGATTTTGTCTCTGTTTGTTTGTCTGATCGCTGGCTTAATTATTTGATTAATACTTGATTGTTTAATAGAATTGTGTTTCTGTGTTTGTTTATTTGATACACTCTTGGATTGATTGACTGGTAGCTTTTATGTCTTGTTTATTGGGTTTTCTTATTGTTTGTTAGTTGGGTACTTTGTTTATGTACTATAATATGTCAGTGATATCTATTATTATTATTATTATTATTATTATTATTATTATTATTATTATTATTATTATTATTATTATTATTATTATTATTATTATTATTATTATTATTATTATTATTATTATTATGTATGTATGTATGCATGTATGTATATATGTATGTACGTATGTACATACGTATGTATGCATGTATGTATGTGTGTAAGTATGCATGTATGTATGTGTGTATGTATGCATGCACGTGAGTATGTATGTACGTATGTATGTATGTATGTATGTATGTATGTATGTATGTGTTTCTTCCTCCTTTTGTTATTTTTTGAGAACTATTAACATATGCATTACAACAACGATTAATTTATTAAGGGAAATGACATGGCTGTTAAAGTACATTAGATATTGTGGCATAAGGAAAAAAATAGAATTCTTTGCCTGTTTATATACACAATTAGAGCTTACTTTATCTTTTTGTTTATTACAGCAGTATATATTTCTTATTCTAACTGTGTGTGTGTGTATGCGTGTGTGGGTGTGTATATATATATATATATATATATATATATATATATATATATATATATATATATATATATATAATATATATATATATATATATATATATATATATATTTAAATATATATATATATATATATATATATATATATATATATATATATATATATATATATTCAGAAATACATTTATGTTAAAACAAAAAACATATAAAAACCCCTGAATTGGATTCGAACCCATCGCACACTGACAGCTCATTAACTAACCAGTTGGTAATACCTTATGTACACTGATGAGTTATCAGTGTGTCGTAGGTTTGAATTATTTCTAGGGGTAATTACATGGTTCATAACACAAACATACATATATATTCCATCCAGCCTTAACAAAGACACACACACACACACACACACACACACACACACACACACACACACACACACACACACACACACACACACACACACACACACCCACAAGGGATATACCAAAAAAATTTACGAGAGTCATGTCTTGTTCCTGTTCTCGACAGGTGTTCCCGAGCTAATTACTTACCAGAGTAGGAACCACACCTGGGCCGGTGCTTGTTAACATAATAACAACACAAAGCTTATCTGATAACGAAGGGAAGGTGAAGGGGAGGGAAGGGGATGGGGCAGAGGAGGGGGGTGAATGAGGAAAACTAGGTAAGGGGGGCTGAAAGCCGTGTTTGTGTCACGATGATGGTCTAGTGTCTCTTGCATGATTCTAAATATGAAGAGAGGAAATCAGGAAATTATACTCATGAAATGCATACATACATACATACATACATACATACATACATACATACATACATACATACATACATACATACATACATACATACATACATACATACATACATACATACGTACATACGTACATACATACATACATACATACATACATACATACATACATACATACATACATACATACATACATACATACATACATACATACATACATACATACATACATACATACATACATACATACATACATACAAAACATACTTAGAAGGAAGGGAACAGAGGGTTAGAGTAAGACACTCAGTGTCTGAATGGAGAAGAGTTAGTAGTGGAGTTCCACAGGGTTCAATTTTAGGGCCACGTTTGTTCCTTGTATATGTAAATGACCTACCGGAATCAGTAAATTAATTCATGTATGCGTTTGCAGATGATGCAAAGATTGTGAAGAAAGTAGGAAACGAGAACAATGGTAGAGAACTTCAGGAAGGTCTAAATAGTCTGCATGAGTGGTCAGAAAAGTGGTTAATGAAATTCAATACTTCAAAATGTAAGGTAATGAGAATGGGTACAAGTGCAAGAAGGCCCAAGCTTTACTACTCGGTGGCTGGAGTACAACTTCAAGAAACAGAGAATGTGAGAGATCTAGGAGTAAACGTACTGGCCGATTTGTCTCGAGAAATGCATATAAATGGCATAGTAAGGGCAGCATATGCTTTCCTAGCAAACGTAAGGGTAGCATTCAGCCACATGGACAGGGAAATGTTCAGAAATATTTATGTAATCTATGTAAGGCCAAAACTTGAATATGCAACCCCATTTTGGAATCCGCACTTGAAAAAGCACGTAGTCAAGTTGGA
>JAXCGZ010009951.1:55000-60351 GCA_037179515.1 Halocaridina rubra
GGAATCCTTTGTCGTCGCCCTTGATATCTCTAAGGCTTTTGACAGAGTCTGGCACAAGGCTCTGTTGGCCAAAGTCCCTGCCTATGGCTTTACCCCTTCTTTCTGTTCTCTGATTTCCAGTTTTCTTACTGACCGTTCTATATCTGTAGTTGTTGATGGCGCGACATCTAGCCCTTTCTCTGTTTCCAGTGGTGTTCCACAGGGCTCTGTTCTTTCACCTACTCTGTTCCTTCTCTTCATCAATGATCTTCTACAATCCCCATCTTCCTCTCTTCTTCATGCCTTTGCCGATGATTCTACCCTTCACTTTTCCTCTGCCTTTTCTTCACAACCTTCATCTGTTACTCGTAATCAATCTCGTATCACTCTTTCTTCTGCTCTCAACTCCGATTTGCAGAGAGTATCTGAGTGGGGCACTCAAAATTTAGTTAAATTCAATGCCTCCAAGACACAGTTTCTGGCTATCTCTTTATCTTCTTCTCCTCCTGATAACCCTATTGTCTTCGAAACTAATGAAATTTACCCTCTTAACTCTATCAATATATTAGGAATCCATATAGCCTCTAACTTGTCTTGGAGGAGTCACATAATCCAAATTTCTAAATCTTCATCCAAAAAATTGGGGTTTTGTTTCGTTTTTGTTATTACTTTTCCTCATTGCAGTTACTTAAAATTTACAAAGGTCTTATCCGCCCCTGCTTAGAATACTGCTCACACATCTGGGGTGCTTCTTCCTTTACTTATCTTCTTGATAGGGTTCAATCTAAGGCAGTCAGACTCATTAATAATCCTTCTCTTACTTCTAACCTGGATTCTCTCTCTCTTCGCCGTAAGGTATCTTCCCTTTCGCTTTTCTATCGCTACTACTTCCATCGCTGCTCTGATGAGTTGGCGAGTTGCATCCCTCCTCCACTGCCGAGGCCGCGTAACACTCGCCAAGCGGCCTCATCTCACAGGTACTGTGTGGAGATTTGTAGCTCGCGGATTGGTCGGTGCAGTGACTGCTTCTTCCCATCTACCTCCAGACTCTGGAACTCTCTTCCTCCTTCTGTCTTTCCTAATTCTTATGACCTTTCATCCTTCAAAAAGCAGATCTATCGTCATCTCAGAGCCTAGTCCTCCATATCTCTGGGTCCTCTGTACTTTGACTGTTCTTTTCTGTCTGTCGTTTTCCTTTGTGTGACATTACCTCATCTCTGCCTTGCCCTTAACCTTTTTCTTTTCCTTCGTCTTGGTATTTTCTCGTGCCCGGGCCTTTGTTGATGAGGGCAGTTTTTGCCTGTCCCGGTGTCACACTCTTAAAAAAAAAAAACAGACACACACATGCTTGAATTAAATTACCAAAACACTTATTCAACAAACAGCTTTGCTCAGTTACTGAATATAAGCTTATGTTAACATACATATGCGTGTATATGCTATTCTGTGTGCGCATGTGTGTACCAAAATACGTACAAAATTAAATTAAATTACTAAATCACTTATTCAACTGAATCAATTAACCAATTTCTGAATATCAGTATTAATAAACACAGATGCGCGTATATTCCATTAGACAAACATGATTTCAACGAAAACACGTACATCCATACTCATGTGCATCTTCAGTGTAAATGTGCAACGAAAGTACGTACACATGTGTGCATTTTCAATTCGACACACATGATTTCAACGAAAACACGTACATACTCATGTGCATATCTTCAATGTAAATGTGTGCAACGAAAGTACGTACACATGTGTGCATTTTCAATTCGGTGTACATGAGTTCAACGAAAACACGCACACACTCATGTGCGTATCTTCAGTTCAGTGTACGTGTGTGCAACGAAAGTATCTACACATGTGCGTATTTTCAATTCGGCACACATGAGTTCAACGAAAACACCAACACACTCATGTGCGTATCTTCTGTTCAGTGTACATGCGTGTAACGAAAATACGCACACATGTGCGTACTTTTAATTCGGGTGCATCTGTATAATGAAAATACGCACACATATGCGTATTTAATTCGGCGTACATTTATATAACGAAACCACGTAAACGCATATGTGCGTATTTTCGAATCTGCGTGCAAGTGTGCAAGGAAACACGTACACATACATATGCGTCTTTTCAATTCGGTGCACATGCGCGCACCAGAAACACGTACAGATGCTTCGCACAAGGAGGCAGAAATTTACTTTGTACCGGGGATCGATCGCGGGTCAGAAAAATGATAACAAATACCTGTCCAGTCACACAAAGAACAGAGAGGGAGGGAGTTTACGTACATATACGTACATACATCAATGCATAAACAAGTGATGTACATATAGTGTACATATATGCGTACATAAATTTTGTCTAAATGTTAGTACATTACACAAGTTTATATTCACATGTGTACATATAGTGTAATTGGCTTGATGTACACATGTATAAATTATATAACACACTGTTAAAGGCTATGAACACATATGTACACACAGTGCACTCGGTCAAATATACATATGTACGCATTATACATTACACTACAAAAAGATTAAGTACACATGTGTATACACAATACACCGGGCTAAATGTACACATTTTCACACTGCACAACACTCTATAAAAGGAAATGTACATATTACACTCGGCTTTCAATGTACATGTACACGTTATACTATACACTAAAAAAATTTATATAGACATGTGTACGTAATATTTTGTAGTGTAATGTATAATTACACTAGGAGTGCACATACATGCATCTCTATTCACAAGATTATGTACATACTTGTACACAAATTACCCTCGATTAAATGTACACATATACAAACTATAAAAAAGGACGAAGTGAGATGATGTTCTCTTGTGCACATCCAGTTAAGCAAAGTACACGAAAGAGTGTACATACATACATCTTCGCACAAAAAGGTGATGTACACATGCAAACATACGTACACATATGCCGTCAGTGTAAAAGAGTATGAACACCTTTGTGCACAGTGCACTTTGATAAATGTACACACACACCTTCACACACACACACACATACACACACACATACACACACACACGCACACAGTTAGGTAACCACAATTAGGTAATCACACACGCACACACGCACACACACACACACACACACACACACACACACACACACACTGGAAAAAGCATTCTACAACGTCACATATTTTATAAATCACAAATTTTTCCATAAAAAAAGTATAAAGAATTTAAAAACATAAAATGAATGAAGTGACTTTTACTTTGCTTTGAGAACCAGAGATACGCAATTCCAAGAATGTACACACACACACATACACACACAATTACACACACACACACACGCACACACACACACACACACACACACGTACACACTTACACACACATTGCACTGATTGTTTTAAGAAAATATGTAAGTGTTAATGGAAAAAATGACTAGAAAACGGGGAAATCTCGAACATGGGGCTCTTGGCTGTGAACACGTACATACATACACACACACGGGCGAACACAAACACACATACACGCAAAGCGAAAGACATTGCAAGCGCTAGAGAGAGAGAGAGAGAGAGAGAGAGAGAGAGAGAGAGAGAGAGAGAGGAGAGAGAGAGAGAGAGAGAGAGAGAGAGAGAGAGAGAGAGAGAGAGAGAGAGAGAGAGAGACGTGTATAAAAATGGGTGTTACGAACATGGGGCACTTTGTCGTGAACACAATTAGGGAAAGTTATTTACCCACCTAAAGAATAATTTGTATATGATAAAATTATTTACATGTAAAAAAATAGCTTATTACAAAGAGGATATTGTATACACGTATAAGCACACATGCAGAGAGAGAGAGAGAGAAGAGAGAGAGAGAGAGAGAGAGAGAGGAGAGAGAGAGAGAGAGAGAGAGAGAGAAGTGAGAGAGAGAATTCCAGGAATAGATTGTCGCAGACTTCCTGAATCCCGAGACGAAGAGGACGAATGGTAAAAATAAAATGTGTGGGACGAATTCCTTAAGTCTCCTGGATCTCTCCTCCTCCTCCTCTCTCCTCCTCCCTCCTCCTCCTCCTCCTCCCTCCTCCCTAACACTTCTGCTCCTCCTCCTAATCTTCCTCTTCCTTCTCCTCCTCCACCTCCTTCTTCAACTTTCATTGCTTTTCTTTTTCTTGTTAATTTCTCCTCCTCCTCCTCCTCCTCCTCCTCCTCCTCCTCATCTTCTTCTTCTTCTTCTTCTTCTTCTTCTTCTTCTTCTTCTTCTTCTTCTTCTTCTTTATTTTTCTATTTCTTGTTTTTCTCCTCCTCCTTCTTCTTCTTCTTCTTCACTCTTCTTCTTCTTCTTCTTCTTTCTTCTTCTTCTTCTTCTTCTTCTCTTCTTATGTTTAATTTCTTCTTTCTTGTTTTCTCTCTTCTTTTCTTCTTCTTCTTCTTCTTCTTCTTCTTCTTCTTCTTCTTCTTCTTCTTTCTTCTCTCTCTCCTCCTCCTTCTTCTCTTCTTCTTCTTCTTCTTCTTCTTCTTCTTCTTCTTCTTCTTCTCAACATCAGTATTCTTTTCTCTTCTTTTTCTTCTTCTCCTCTTCCTCCAACTTCCTCAATTTTCTTCTACTTAGATTTTGTAAAAGAAAAGCCACCATAAAAGAAAAAAAATGTTTGTTAGTTTGTCTGTTCCTCTCCTCATATTTCTCTTTCTCTGTCTCTTCATTTTCTACTTTTTCTTCCTCGTCTGCTACCTCTCTCCTCTTCTTATTTCTTTTTAATCCTTCTTCTCTTCCGATTATTCTCCTTCTCTTCCTTCTTCTTTCACTCCCTTCTTCTTCTCTTCCTCCTCCTAATTCATCTTTTTCTCCTATTCACTCTCTTCCTTCTCCTAATTCTATTTTTCTCCTTTTCTTTTTTCTCCTCTTCGTTTCCTTTAACTCCTCCCCTCCTCCTCCTCCTCCTCCTCCTCCTCCTCCTCCTCTCCTTCCTCCTCCGTCTTCTTTTATTTGTCACGGTTTTTTGTTCCATCTTAAGACCCTGAAACTTATCGACGATATTTATAAATTAAATTTATAGGAAAATTATCAGAACAATTCACAAAATCACCGATTCAAAATACACCAACCAGAGATGTGACCTCGGCTTTAAGAAACAGTAATATAACCCACAAAACTATTAATAACGTTAGATCACTCTTCCTCAAAGCCCAGCTACTGATTGAGAACAAGACTCACAACATAGGAAGTGATTAGGACACAACCTCGGGGCAGGAATGTAACATTCTATAACCAACAACACTGACTCGTTAGAGAGAGAGAGAGAGAGAGAGAGAGAGAGAGAGAGAGAGAGAGAGAGAGAGAGAGGGAGAGAGAGAGAGAGAGAGAGACTATGAACTGTTAATAGCATATTGCAT
>JAXCGZ010009952.1:0-12500 GCA_037179515.1 Halocaridina rubra
TAACTAACTGATGTAGGATTTGTTATCCCATCTAATGACACCAATTTGTAAGATAGTGTCCCTCCGAGTGTCACCAAATTTGTAGTATAACTAACTGATGTAGGATTTGTTATCCCATCTAATGACACCAAATATTTCGTGAGTTTTCTATTTTATAATTATGGTAGCGTGGTTGGTGAAAAACATCTTCTTTATATTGCTTTATTCTTATTTTAACATCTATGTACTCAGAGCTCCAATTACTACAGTTCCTGTCACGACTAATTCCTGAATCCCACCCCAAAAGGGGGAGGCTAACTAAGCTGTACTGTGTTAAGTCTGCTGCTGGCAAGGCACGGTCTCTAACTAACTGTGTCTGCCCCGAAGGCATCTTGAAATACCCCAAGGGCAGGGCGTGGCTTGACATCCAGTCCTGCCAATAAACTCAAGTGACATCCAGTCCTGCAAATCAACTCCAGGTTCGAAGTGGAGTCCCTCCTATTTTTGGGAGGAGCTATTTCAACAAGCTTATTGCAAAGGAGAGGGTGGCAATTGTCTATTGCCATTGGGTATCTCCCCAAGTCATTACATACATATAGGTCAAATGCTCATGAGTGGTATTTGGGAATATAGGATTTGTTTGGGTCTCTCACACCTCCTTGAGGCACTTGGCGCTGGGAGCTGATCTTCGTGACCCTTTTAATATTGCAAATGTTCCTGTGTGGTATTGGGAATAGAGGACTTGTTTGCGTCTCTCATACCTTCTTGAGGCACTTGGCGCCGGGAGCTGATCTTCGTGACCCTTTTAATATTGCAAATGTTCGTGTGTGGTATTGGGAATAGAGGACTTGTTTGCGTCTCTCATACCTTCTTGAGGCACTTGGCGCCGGGAGCTGATCTCCGCGACCCTTTTAATATTGGCCTTATCCTAGCAAAACACTTGAGAGAGCGTTCAATTTCACCTTTGACCTCTAGCAATACTTCAGTCATGCGACATCCCTCCCCACTACACTGAAATATCTCTTATTTCAGTTTCATCATCCTAACTAACATTTGTTTACAATAAAAACGGGGCCGAATTATTTAAGCTATTATCTAAGAAATCCTATTTCTATGAACTCTAAACAGATTACACGAACATAGCATATATATATAGTAATTCTACAGACAACTAGAGCATGCAGAGTCTATTTCCTTGTGGGAAATCTTTAATACAAACATATTCTTATATTTAAACAAAAGTAACCTTAATCAGTATGATTTCAGTGTGTAACTAATAACAAACATTAATTAAGATCAAAAGTCAGTTTAGATCATAACATTACTTTATCTACTTCTCTTTTTTCTTCAAAAGACAAAATTTGGTTAGTTACAGTAAAAATATAAATCATGTAAAACATCAGCAAACAAATTAAGTAGAGTATTAGCATGTAAAAACATTTAAATTAAGCTAGACCATAATATAAATGGTAATTCCTATAAGAAACCTTATCTTATAATTTCTACTCCTATCATTACTAGGTAGCGTTAATTTATCTTAAAATTAAGCCTTAAAAACTACTCCTGAAACAAAACATGTTTTACTGTGTGTAAAGTCAAAACATTTACTATTTCCATATGCAATTACTATTCAGAGACCAATTAATATGAGAACTTAATGAACACAAAGATTAAATCATAATTCAAACAATAATAATATCTAAGCAAAACACTCATATTATTTAAGCATAAAAACAACTTATTACTCTTAGTGCAAATCATACAATTTATCAATGGCACTTTTTCAAAAAACTATATCTAAGGGAGACTGAGTTTTCGCTTAAAATTATCTTAAAGCTAGTAAAATAAATAATAAAAAAAAATATTTTGTCTTTTTAGCACAGTGGTCAAAGACGGTGGGGACATTTTCTTTCCCATTTTTTCCAGTTCTAATACGTGGGTACTTTTAATTAACTAATAAGGGATTTTCCATACCCTTCTTTCTCTCTTCACTAAAGTTTGGACATGTATAGGGATTTTTTTTTCTTTCTGTTTGAATCCCATCAACGCGTTTACGTGGCTTCTAAAGGTATTATTAAGATATTTTAAAATATTTCTGTGTTTCTTTTCCTCTCTTTTCACTACAGTTATGACATGTATAGGGAATTCCCTGTGTCTGGGATTTCATCAATTCGTTTACATGGTTTTTTAAAGTAGTTTAAAAGACTTTTATTTCTTTCTTTCCCTTGCTCATGAAATTCTTGCTAGGCGTTATAAAACGGTTTCCTAGTGTCCTCAGTTTTTCACTCCCCCGCCGTCTTCACTGCAGGCCCAGGTTCGTACACTACCATAAATTATCTTCTTTCTAAGATAGGCAAGACAAAGAGGAAGCGATCGATGCACCTTTCTAATCCTTCCAGCCTGGCTTTTTCGTCCTACCCTCGGCCGATCTTGACTAAGACCACCCTGTAGGAGACCTGCAACGTCACAGCGATTTCTCTTCAGTACTGCAATCCACACGTACCTTCGAAGCAGACCTCGGGATGAAAATTTGAACCTATGTCACTACTACAGTTGTAAGAAAGGTTCCCTATGACTTCAGGGTACCAACAATGGCCATACGTCGGTAATCTGAGGCTATACTTTGCCTCCCCTGCAACTGCAAGTGATTGCAATCTCTATTCAATGGGCAACAGGGACTTATTTGAGAGAGAACGAAATCTAAAGACTTTTAGAACTTGCAGGTCGGGGCTGCCTAGAAATAAGGTGGTAATGGAAGGTATGTATCTACACAAATAGGTTATTATTCCAAGATACTTAGGACTTAGCTGAGAAACTAATACATAACATTACTCTACTATAGACATCAAAAAGAACAATCATTAAATACTGAGAAAAAACACTAAAGAAATATTCTTATTAGCAGTGGCTACAATAACATCAAGTATGAATTCAGATAAAAGATACAAATCATCAGGTTACTGCTGATTGCATTTCAAAAATAATAATTAGCAACAGGCCATTGAGAGATAGCAACAATATCAGTCAACATAATAATAACATTACTAATAATCATGATCAAAATAAGAATAATAAAAAATAAAATAAAAATACTAAATCAGGAATAGCCATATATATACAATGGAGACTGGCATTCAGAAGTAAGAACAGAGTTCTGTACTTATATTTCATAGTAATGCTCATTCTAACACAGTCTCTTTTACTATTCAAATTCCTGCTGTCATAACATGTATATATATAGAGCATTAGTGGCAACTTGCTGGCTCCACAATTTGTCAATGGGAGTTTTGTTTATTCTCTAAACAGTTGCATGAGGTGGAGAAAGTATTTATGCAGAAGTCTGTAATACCGATGTCTTAACGATATTTATGCAATAACAGCATGCAAAAATTTATCAACTGAAATAAAATGTAGGCACAATTATCGCCTAGCTTCGCTGGAAAAAACAAACAAAAACAATCAATGACGGCAACATTCTTTTAGCATCGGGAGGATCCTATGTCAGTTTCAGAGTAGAGTGAAAGGTAGGCGAGAGAGAGAGAGAGAGAGAGAGAGAGAGAGAGAGAGAGAGAGAGAGAGAGAGAGAGAGAGACCTTGAAATACGGCTCGGTATCCACCCCATGTTCAGGCGAGACGGGCTTCCTTCCTTTACTTGTACTGAAAATAAAAAATAAATTGCCGCAGAGTATCTCTACATAATAAAGGCATAAATAAACAAATGAAAGTGAACAAACGTGAGCAATGGCTATTGATAGAGTTTTACGTTTATTGTCAGAAGGCTATTTTGCATTTTCAATTAAAAAAAAAAACAAAAGCAAAAGAACTTAATGTACAACTGCAGAAACATCGAAGCATAAATCTATTCCTTTCTGTTTAATATTGCTAAGGACTTTACTGTAATAGCATACACATCCTTGTCTATAATGACAATCTTTTTCTTACTATAAATCAGAGGGTTGAGTCGAAGCACACTCTCTCTAAAAGGCAACATATCTCTGATAAAATTAAAGCAAAATATTACAATCATATGTGACAATATCTCTACTACTATCAACAAAAGTACAAATATCTTTTTCTTAACAACTTCTTATAATGACTTAAGTATCATTAATTTTAAATTTAAAACTCAACATATTATCTTTGGGAATCTCAATTATATTAATTAGCTCAAATGTAATTATAAACTCATAACAGTAACAGTGATTAACATTAATTATTTCTAGACAATCTTTTCAAAACTCTAATTATAATATATCAAAGAGATAAAGATATTAAAGATTTTTCTTCAATACAAAAAAACTATAAGACAAAAACGGGAATCTGAAAAAATATAAAAAATCTGTCTCTGTGTATGCAATAATAAAAACAAAAAGTATATTTCATTAGCAACAGTAAAGAATGCATATTGCTTAAGTTTCAAAATCTCGTAAGGAGTTGTACATGAACAATTCAAACAGAAAATATATATATATTCTTTTACTATCTCGAATTTGACTTATTTGAATTACTATACAACAGAATTTCCTCCAGAACAGGGAGAAGTTCGACTTATAACTGTTCTGTCAGTTTGCTTTTACGGGGGTGCGCATGTGGGCGCTGTTTTCTCCCCTGTTCTTTTGGCTTCTGGATCAACTTCTGCTCTCTCAAATACGGGAAACGGCTGTGTAACATTCTTATTGTCATTTCGTGTCAGCTCTCACTCTTTCTTTATGACCAAGCTGAAATAATTTTGATAAACATTATCATGGCTAAAACTCGCAAAGTTTTATTTTATCAATCTAACATATCTCTTCAGACAAATAATGGATATACTGCAGCTAGCAAAGAAAATAAAGAATCATTCATAGATTCACATCCTTTATCACGTAATATCTATCTTGGAACTCTAGGAAATCGAATAATAATCTCATTGGCGGAGTAGGGGACAAAACAAAAATAAAACAAACTTGGCATCTCAACCATATCTGGGCAGGTGGAGAATCATTTTCTCAAAAATATCCCTCACTAGATATTGCAACAGCGCATCACCTCCCATAAAAATACTCTGATATGACATGCAGAAGGACCCGGTGGAGCAGGGGAACGACCCTCGCAGAGACTCCCCAATCATGTTTCCTAACGGTGCTTTCCGCAATTTCACCCCCTAGAGCAACCCCCCCATTATACCCCTATTACATTCATTATACTCATTCGCTCACATGCGCTCACATTCAAACTTGCATTCCCTTTCTCTCTGTCTATGGAAAATTCTCCATCCCTTACCCGGATCTCTCTGAAGGAGAATAAAGGTGAAATCTCGGTTGGGCCGCACGGTCACAAGACTGCCTCACCAGTCCTAGGTCCCATTCTAACGAACAAACAAATATTCTACTCCCTTGAATCTACGTTAGGGTGACACTGAAAAACCTTCCCTATTCTAGAACAGCACAAATTCCTCTAATTTACTCTTACTTTCACCTGCGTAGCGCAAAATAAAAAAAGAACTCATCTCTAAATAATATCACAAAAGTTCTTATTCTTCAAAATAAAATGCCACACACGTATCGTAATATTAATTTCTTCATCATAACAACATTAAAAGAACGATCTGTCATTTATGTCTTTCTTTCGCTAAAACATTACGCCCGCGGAGAAAAACAAACAAAAAAGAAGAAAGAACCTTGAAAACAGGTGCAATCTTAACACTCGACTTCTTACGCTTTAAGAAATCAATATAAAAATAATTTTACACGTACATTAATTTTTTCAAATTAAAATCGCGTTCTTAAAATTCAATTTAGGCATTAATACAAATAAATGGAACACACTTCCAACGCAATTTCTTTATATTACTCAAATTATAACAAAAATAGAGTTTATTACTGCTTATAGCTATTAGTACAAATTATCCATGTTAGTAATGGGTACAGAAATTCTACTTTTATTAATTTACTAGGAGCCGCACCCCTTATATGCGGGTTGGCTGAGTCAAAGCATAACTACAAGATAAAATGGCGGCATCCACCGACCTCAATTTCTTTTAATAATTGTCCCATTACTCACTGGATACAGATCACAAGTACTTAGCTATTTTAAGGAGGTGGTCCTGAAGAACTTCATGGCAGAAGGCAAGGAAGGAGGGGGTTCTCCTTCTTTCTGGGCGCGGGAGGTTCCTGTCCAATTCTCCGTCTCTCGAGTAAAATCGACGAATCGCCATCTTCTTGGTCGGATCCGGCAGCTTATACTTCTTGTAATAGGCATTTTCACTCAATGCCCCGGTCACACTTTGGCTCACTGTGAGGACGGCGTCCATGAATACTCTCGTTGATACTTTTACTGCTGCGGGGGGGGGGCCTTGCCAATATTGTAATTGAAGGGGGAGCTCTGACTTTCTCGGTGTCACTCTTTCACTGCTGGTAGGCGTCTAGAAGTTTCTTCACTTGTACTTTTCTTCCATAGATGCTATATATTTTTTTTCTTCTATTTTTTTTCTTCTTTCTCTTCGGTAAAGTATCGGCGTGGATTCATCCAGAGCTGTTCACCAAATTTGTAGTATAACTAACTGATGTAGGATTTGTTATCCCATCTAATGACACTAATTTGTAAGATAGTGTCCCTCCGAGTGTCACCAAATTTGTAGTATAACTAACTGATGTAGGATTTGTTATCCCATCTAATGACACCAAATATTTCGTGAGTTTTCTATTTTATAATTATGGTAGCGTGGTTGGTGAAAAACATCTTCTTTATATTGCTTTATTCTTATTTTAACATCTATGTACTCAGAGCTCCAATTACTACAGTTTCTGTCACGACTAATTCCTGATTCCCACCCCAAAAGGGGGAGGCTAACTAAGCTGTACTGTGTTAAGTCTGCTGCTGGCAAGGCCCGGTCTCTAACTAACTGTGTCTGCCCCGAAGGCATCTTGAAATACCCCAAGGGCAGGGCGTGGCTTGACATCCAGTCCTGCCAATAAACTCAAGTGACATCCAGTCCTGCAAATCAACTCCAGGTTCGAAGTGGAGTCCCTCCTATTTTTTGGAGGAGCTATTTCAACAAGCCTATTGCATAGGAGAGGGTGGCAATTGTCTATTGCCATTGGGTATCTCCCCAAGTCATTACATACATATAGGTCAAATGCTCGTGAGTGGTATTTGGGAATATAGGATTTGTTTGGGTCTCTCACACCTCCTTGAGGCACTTGGCGCTGGGAGCTGATCTTCGTGACCCTTTTAATATTGCAAATGTTCCTGTGTGGTATTGGGAATAGAGGACTTGTTTGCGTCTCTCATACCTTCTTGAGGCACTTGGCGCCGGGAGCTGATCTTCGTGACCCTTTTAATATTGCAAATGTTCGTGTGTGGTATTGGGAATAGAGGACTTGTTTGCGTCTCTCATACCTTCTTGAGGCACTTGGCGCCGGGAGCTGATCTCCGCGACCCTTTTAATATTGGCCTTATCCTAGCAAAACACTTGAGAGAGCGTTCAATTTCACCTTTGACCTCTAGCAATACTTCAGTCATGCGACATCCCTCCCCACTACACTGAAATATCTCTTATTTCAGTTTCATCATCCTAACTAACATTTGTTTACAATAAAAACGGGGCCGAATTATTTAAGCTATTATCTAAGAAATCCTATTTCTATGAACTCTAAGCAGATTACACGAACATAGCATATATATATAGTAATTCTACAGACAACTAGAGCATGCAGAGTCTATTTCCTTGTGGGAAATCTTTAATACAAACATATTCTTATATTTAAACAAAAGTAACCTTAATCAGTATGATTTCAGTGTGTAACTAATAACAAACATTAATTAAGATCAAAAGTCAGTTTAGATCATAACATTACTTTATCTACTTCTCTTTTTTCTTCAAAAGACAAAATTTGGTTAGTTACAGTAAAAATATAAATCATGTAAAACATCAGCAAACAAATTAAGTAGAGTATTAGCATGTAAAAACATTTAAATTACGCTAGACCATAATATAAATGGTAATTTCTATAAGAAACCTTATCTTATAAGTTCTACTTCTATCGTTACTAGGTAGCATTAATTTATCTTAAAATTAAGCCTTAAAAACTACTCCTGAAACAAAACATGTTTTACTGTGTGTAAAGTCAAAACATTTACTATTTCCATATGCAATTACTATTCAGAGACCAATTAATATGAGAACTTAATGAACACAAAGATTAAATCATAATTCAAACAATAATAATATCTAAGCAAAACACTCATATTATTTAAGCATAAAAACAACTTATTACTCTTAGTGCAAATCATACAATTTATCAATGGCACTTATTCAAAAAACTATATCTAAGGGAGACTCTGAGTTTTCGCTTAAAATTATCTTAAAGCTAGTAAAATAAATAACAAAAAAAAATATTTTGTCTTTTTAGCACAGTGGTCAAAGACGGTGGGGACATTTTCTTTCCCATTTTTTCCAGTTCTAATACGTGGGTACTTTTAATTAACTAATAAGGGATTTTCCATACCCTTCTTTCTCTCTTCACTAAAGTTTGGACATGTATAGGGATTTTTTTTTCTTTCTGTTTGAA
Organism: Halocaridina rubra; assembly: GCA_037179515.1. NCBI lineage: Eukaryota > Metazoa > Arthropoda > Malacostraca > Decapoda > Atyidae > Halocaridina > Halocaridina rubra. Next base: position 8,532 of record JAXCGZ010009952.1, read on the forward strand.
TCCCATCAACGCGTTTACGTGGCTTCTAAAGGTATTATTAAGATATTTTAAAATATTTCTGTGTTTCTTTTCCTCTCTTTTCACTACAGTTATGACATGTATGGGGATTTCCTTTTGTCTGGGATTTCATCAATTCGTTTACATGGTTTTTTAAAGTAGTTTAAAAGACTTTTATTTCTTTCTTTCCCTTGCTCATGAAATTCTTGCTAGGCGTTATAAAACGGTTTCCTAGTGTCCTCAGTTTTTCACTCCCCCGCCGTCTTCACTGCAGGCCCAGGTTCGTACACTACCATAAATTATCTTCTTTCTAAGATAGGCAAGACAAAGAGGAAGCGATCGATGCACCTTTCTAATCCTTCCAGCCTGGCTTTTTCGTCCTACCCTCGGCCGATCTTGACTAAGACCACCCTGTAGGAGACCTGCAACGTCACAGCGATTTCTCTTCAGTACTGCAATCCACACGTACCTTCGAAGCAGACCTCGGGATGAAAATTTGAACCTATGTCACTACTACAGTTGTAAGAAAGGTTCCCTATGACTTCAGGGTACCAACAATGGCCATACGTCGGTAATCTGAGGCTATACTTTGCCTCCCCTGCAACTGCAAGTGATTGCAATCTCTATTCAATGGGCAACAGGGACTTATTTGAGAGAGAACGAAATCTAAAGACTTTTAGAACTTGCAGGTCGGGGCTGCCTAGAAATAGGGTGGTAATGGAAGGTATGTATCTACACAAATAGGTTATTATTCCAAGATACTTAGGACTTAGCTGAGAAACTAATACATAACATTACTCTACTATAGACATCAAAAAGAACAATCATTAAATACTGAGAAAAACCACTAAAGAAATATTCTTATTAGCAGTGGCTACAATAACATCAAGTATGAATTCAGATAAAAGATACAAATCATCAGGTTACTGCTGATTGCATTTCAAAAATAATAATTAGCAACAGGCCATTGAGAGATAGCAACAATATCAGTCAACATAATAATAACATTACTAATAATCATGATCAAAATAAGAATAATAAAAAATAAAATAAAAATACTAAATCAGGAATAGCCATATATATACAATGGAGACTGGCATTCAGAAGTAAGAACAGAGTTCTGTACTTATATTTCATAGTAATGCTCATTCTAACACAGTCTCTTTTACTATTCAAATTCCTGCTGTCATAACATGTATATATATAGAGCATTAGTGGCAACTTGCTGGCTCCACAATTTGTCAATGGGAGTTTTGTTTATTCTCTAAACAGTTGCATGAGGTGGAGAAAGTATTTATGCAGAAGTCTGTAATACCGATGTCTTAACGATATTTATGCAATAACAGCATGCAAAAATTTATCAACTGAAATAAAATGTAGGCACAATTATCGCCTAGCTTCGCTGGAAAAAACAAACAAAAACAATCAATGACGGCAACATTCTTTTAGCATCGGGAGGATCCTATGTCAGTTTCAGAGTAGAGTGAAAGGTAGGCGAGAGAGAGAGAGAGAGAGAGAGAGAGAGAGAGAGAGAGAGAGAGAGAGAGAGAGAGAGAGAGAGAGAGAGAGAGACCTTGAAATACGGCTCGGTATCCACCCCATGTTCAGGCGAGACGGGCTTCCTTCCTTTACTTGTACTGAAAATAAAAAATAAATTGCCGCAGAGTATCTCTACATAATAAAGGCATAAATAAACAAATGAAAGTGAACAAACGTGAGCAATGGCTATTGATAGAGTTTTACGTTTATTGTCAGAAGGCTATTTTGCATTTTCAATTAAAAAAAAAAACAAAAGCAAAAGAACTTAATGTACAACTGCAGAAACATCGAAGCATAAATCTATTCCTTTCTGTTTAATATTGCTAAGGACTTTACTGTAATAGCATACACATCCTTGTCTATAATGACAATCTTTTTCTTACTATAAATCAGAGGGTTGAGTCGAAGCACACTCTCTCTAAAAGGCAACATATCTCTGATAAAATTAAAGCAAAATATTACAATCATATGTGACAATATCTCTACTACTATCAACAAAAGTACAAATATCTTTTTCTTAACAACTTCTTATAATGACTTAAGTATCATTAATTTTAAATTTAAAACTCAACATATTATCTTTGGGAATCTCAATTATATTAATTAGCTCAAATGTAATTATAAATTCATAACAGTAACAGTGATTAACATTAATTATTTCTAGACAATCTTTTCAAAACTCTAATTATTATATATCAAAGAGATAAAGATATTAAAGATTTTTCTTCAATACAAAAAAACTATAAGACAAAAACGGGAATCTGAAAAAATATAAAAAATCTGTCTCTGTGTATGCAATAATAAAAACAAAAAGTATATTTCATTAGCAACAGTAAAGAATGCATATTGCTTAAGTTTCAAAATCTCGTAAGGAGTTGTACATGAACAATTCAAACAGAAAATATATATATATATTCTTTTACTATCTCGAATTTGACTTATTTGAATTACAATACAACAGAATTTCCTCCAGAACAGGGAGAAGTTCGACTTATAACTGTTCTGTCTGTTTGCTTTTACGGGGGTGCGCATGTGGGCGCTGTTTTCTCCCCTGTTCTTTTGGCTTCTGGATCAACTTCTGCTCTCTCAAATACGGGAAACGGCTGTGTAACATTCTTATTGTCATTTCGTGTCAGCTCTCACTCTTTCTTTATGACCAAGCTGAAATAATTTTGATAAACATTATCATGGCTAAAACTCGCAAAGTTTTATTTTATCAATCTAACATATCTCTTCAGACAAATAATGGATATACTGCAGCTAGCAAAGAAAATAAAGAATCATTCATAGATTCACATCCTTTATCACGTAATATCTATCTTGGAACTCTAGGAAATCGAATAATAATCTCATTGGCGGAGTAGGGGACAAAACAAAAATAAAACAAACTTGGCATCTCAACCATATCTGGGCAGGTGGAGAATCATTTTCTCAAAAATATCCCTCACTAGATATTGCAACAGCGCATCACCTCCCATAAAAATACTCTGATATGACATGCAGAAGGACCCGGTGGAGCAGGGGAACGACCCTCGCAGAGACTCCCCAATCATGTTTCCTAACGGTGCTTTCCGCAATTTCACCCCCTAGAGCAACCCCCCCATTATACCCCTATTACATTCATTATACTCATTCGCTCACATGCGCTCACATTCAAACTTGCATTCCCTTTCTCTCTGTCTATGGAAAATTCTCCATCCCTTACCCGGATCTCTCTGAAGGAGAATAAAGGTGAAATCTCGGTTGGGCCGCACGGTCACAAGACTGCCTCACCAGTCCTAGGTCCCATTCTAACGAACAAACAAACATTCTACTCCCTTGAATCTACGTTAGGGTGACACTGAAAAACCTTCCCTATTCTAGAACAGCACAAATTCCTCTAATTTACTCTTACTTTCACCTGCGTAGCGCAAAATAAAAAAAGAACTCATCTCTAAATAATATCACAAAAGTTCTTATTCTTCAAAATAAAATGCCACACACGTATCGTAATATTAATTTCTTCATCATAACAACATTAAAAGAACGATCTGTCATTTATGTCTTTCTTTCGCTAAAACATTACGCCCGCGGAGAAAAACAAACAAAAAAAGAAGAAAGAACCTTGAAAACAGGTGCAATCTTAACACTCGACTTCTTACGCTTTAAGAAATCAATATAAAAATAATTTTACACGTACATTAATTTTTTCAAATTAAAATCAATATATTCGCGTTCTTAAAATTCAATTTAGGCATTAATACAAATAAATGGAACACACTTCCAACGCAATTTCTTTATATTACTCAAATTATAACAAAAATAGAGTTTATTACTGCTTATAGCTATTAGTACAAATTATCCATGTTAGTAATGGGTACAGAAATTCTACTTTTATTAATTTACTAGGAGCCGCACCCCTTATATGCGGGTTGGCTGAGTCAAAGCATAACT
>JAXCGZ010009952.1:17500-25000 GCA_037179515.1 Halocaridina rubra
TTTAGATGTTCATAAAGCTACAGGTCCTGATGACATATCCCCTCAAGTGCTTAAAAAATGCGCAAACACAATATCAGTGGCACTAAGTATCATATTTAAGGAGTCACTGGAGTCGGGGGAGATTCCAAGATGCTGGAAACAAGCAAATGTGATACCTATCTTCAAAAAGGGAAGGAGGGATACGGCTCTGAACTATAGACTAGTTTCCTTGACCAGCATAGTTTGCAAAGTTATGGAGAAACTACTAAGGAATCATATCTCTCTTCACTTGGAATCCTTCAACTTTTTGTCAGTGAGGCAACATGGCTTCAGAGAAGGTAGATCAACAGTAACAAACTTATTAGAATTTTATGATGAGGTAAGCCAAATCTTACAGGAAAGAGAGGGCTGGGCAGATTGCATATTCCTAAACTTCCAGAAAGCGTTTGACACTGTTCCACATGGGAGACTTATTAGGAAGCTGCACCCAATGGCTAGAATAGGTGGAAATGTTTTGGAATGGATAAAAACTTACTTAGAAGGAAGGGAACAGAGGGTTAGAGTAAGACACTCAGTGTCTGAATGGAGAAGAGTTAGTAGTGGAGTTCCACAGGGTTCAGTTTTAGGGTCACTTTGGTTCCTTGTATATGTAAATGACCTACCAGAGTCTGTAAATTCATTCATGAATATGTTTGCAGATGGTGCAAAGATTGTGAAGAAAGTGGGAAACGAGAACAATGGTAGAGAACTTCAGGAGGATCTAAATAATCTGCATGAGTGGTCAGAAAAGTGGCTAATGAAATTCAATACTTCAAAATGTAAGGTAATGAGAATGGGTACAAGTGCAAGAAGGCCCAAGCTTGACTACTCGGTGGCTGGAGTACAACTTCAAGAGACAGAAAATGAGAGAGATCTAGGAGTAAACATACTGGCAGATTTGTCTCCAGAAATACATATAAATGGCATAGTAAGGGCAGCATATGCATTCTTATCAAATGTAAGGGTAGCCTTCAGGCACATGGACAGGGAAATGTTCAGAAATATTTATGTAACCTATGTGAGGCCAAAACTCGAATATGCAGCCCCCTTTTGGAATCCGCACTTGAAAAAGCACATAGCTAAGCTTGAAAAAGTTCAAAGACATGCCACGAAACTGGTGCCAGAAATACGCAATCTCAGTTATGGTGAGAGGCTGAGGGAATTAGACTTACCATCACTCGAAGCTAGAAGAGTGAGGGGGGGATATGGTGACCGTCTTTAAATTCCTTCATGGTTATGATAGAGTGGATAGGGATCGGTATTTTGATATGGCTGGCTCTAGAACTAGAGGTCATAGTTTGAAGCTTCGTAAGAAAACTTCTTTGCAGGATGTAAGGAAATACTTTTTCAGTGTAAGAGTAGTTGATAATTGGAATTGGCTAAGCGAGGAGGTAGTTAATGCTAACTCAATCAATAGTTTTAAGGACAGGTATGATAAGTATCACTAAGTCTAAAATGGAACCGATGAGGAGACGGGAAGATACGAGCTTTGGGCTCTTTCCCGTAAACACAATTAGGTAATCACAATTAGGTAATCACACACTCACACATACACACACACACGATCAGGAGACGGGAAGATACGAGCTTTGGGCTCTTTCCCGTAAACACAATTAGGTAATCATAATTAGGTAATCACACACACACACACACACACACACACACACACATATATATATATATATATATATATATATAATATATATATATATATATATATATATATATATATATATATATATATATTATATATATATATATATATATATAATATATATATATATATATATATATATATATATATATATTTATACATATATATATATATATATATATATATATATATATATATATATATATATATATATATATATATATATATATATATATATATATGCACATATATATATATATATATATATATATATATATATATATATATATATATATATATATATATATATATATATATATATATATATATATTTCTTTCTTTCTTTCTTTCTTTCCTCCCACAGGTAGGCTTTTTAGCCTTTCAGTGTGGAGCATCTTCTCCATTCCGATCTGTCCCGGAAGATATCCTCCTCCTCCAATCTATTCAGTCTTCCCATTCTATATATTGTTAAGATTTCTTATATACTATCCCTCCATCTTTTTCGTGGGCGGCCTGTGGCCTTCTTTAGTCTGGTGTCCATTTGAATGCTAGGTTTGGAAGTCTTGCCTCCTCCATTCTCTGTACATGTCCCAGCCACTTCAGCTTAGCTCGCTCAGTTTTTGTTTCCAATGATACCACTCCTAGTCTTCTTCTAAGTTCGTCATTCCTTATTCTATTCATTCGTGTTTTACCGAGTATAAGTCTGATAGGTTTCATTTCTGCAGCTACGAAGCTACTCATGTCTGTTGTAGTTAATGTCCAAGTTTCAACTCCATAGGTTAATGTTGGTATAAGGACAGTCGTGTAGACTAGTTTCTTAATTTCTGCTGGGATATGTTTTAACAATGGGTAGAGCATGTGGAATTGTCTGCAGTATTTATTGATTCTTTCAGTGATCTCATCGTGCATACCTCCAGTTGATTTAATCTTTACTCCTAGATACTTAAATTCTTTTGCTTGTGGGAGTGTAATTCCATTGAGATTAATATTTAGGATCTCTTCTCCTCTACCAAATACCATGACTTCAGTCTTCACTTTATTCATCTTCATTCCCCCCTCTTCAAGTGCTCTATCCCATCTCTCCGCCGCCTCCTGCAATCCATCCCTACTTGTTTCCCAATGGCAAATATCATCTGCGTAGGCTAATGTTCTCATTGTTGTTGCTTGCTGGTTGTTTACTTGTTTCATGACAAAACACTTCCCTGCTTACCCCAGATGTTATTTCAAACCATTTTTCATTTTTATTCTATTTGCTTACTTTGCTTATGCATGGACTGTACGTGCCCTTGATAGCTTTCAGTAGTTGACCATTTATTCCATAATCATGTAGGCATTTCCACAATCTTTTTCTAGGTACAGAGTCAAAAGCCTTGTGCAGATCAATGAAAATCATGCACAATTTATTATCGAATTTCCAGGCTTTTTCTATCTGCTTTTTCGAAAGCCATGCTGCCATTCTCCCAGTTGTGGTTCAGTGATAATCCTAGCTCTTCTTTCTAATATTCTTTCATACAATTTAGCTGCATGATTTATCAAGGAAATGCCTCTATAGTTTTCACATTTTGTTGGGTCTCCTTTCTTGAAAAATGGGAAAATGGTTTGCTTACCACAATCTTCAGGGCCAATACCTTCTAATAAGGATTGGTTGATGATGCCTAGTAAATATGTTCTTATAATTTCACTTACCTCCTTGAAGAGATCAATTGGTAGTTCATCTATACCGGATGCTTTCCCATTACTCATTGTTTTCAATGCATCCTTCATCTCTGTCATGGCCACCATGTCTTCTGAATCTATCACGACCTATATCTCATTTTTCTCATCTTCCGGACCAGCTTGAGGGACAGTTAACAAATTGGTGAAATATTCTGTCCATTTGTTGTTGATTTCCTCTGGTTCATTTATAACTTCGCCATTGTCGTCAACTATAGTCTTATTTCTATTTACAGGTTTTCTGAAACTATTACTCAGTTTATATATAAGTTTTTTTTATTTCTGGTGAAATCTACTTTCAATTCCTCCGATAAATCTTTCCATGCTCCATCTTTAAGTGTTCTCTTAAGGCTATCAATATTTCTTCTTTCTTTTACATATTCTAGTCTAGTTTCAGGTGTTTTATGTCTCAGCCACCTCCTCAGACTTTTTGTCTTTTTCTTAACTGCTATTTTCATTTCTACAGTCCACCAAGGGGTCTGCCTTTTTCTGGTGCCACCCACCATCCTTACTCCCAGAGTTTCCTCTGACACTTCTCTCATTTTCAGCGCTAAGTATTTCCACTTTTCAGGAATGTCCTCCTCATTCCCTTCCAATTCAGTCTCCACACACTTTTGTGTAAATTGTTCCTTATGAGAAACATCTTTCAGGTTTTCAATTTATATCTTCTTTGTCAGGTTTGATATTGGGGGTCTTTTGCATTCATGTGTTATTATTGCTATTACCAGTCTGTGGTCTGAATCCATGGAATCTCCTGGTAGAACCTTTACATTATTGAAGATCCTTTTATCTGATGAGAGGAAATAGTCTATCATCGATTTTTTATCAAATTGTCATGTATTCCTGTTCCATCGATATCTTGTAAATTTATGCGAATCATGTTGTTTGAAAAATCCATTCATGATAGGCATATAATTCAATACAAACCAATCAATATGTCTCTCTCCATCATCATTTCTGGTTTCATCACCAAAACGACCTATAACATTTCCTACATTTGTTCTGTCTAGGCCCACCCTTCCATTTAAATCCCCCATTATGATCATGTTTTCATTATCTGGTAATAAGTCAATTTCACTTTCGAGTTCTACGTAGAATTGTTCTTTGATCTGGTTGGTTAATCCTTCTTGTGATGCATACACCTGAATGATATGCATTCTTCCTCTCTTCAATTGAAGAGAAATTCTCATAATTCTCTCATTTACCAGTTTCACAGCTTTGATACTTCTTGATAGCTTTCGACCAATTAGGACTGCTACTCCATACTTTGCGGTTCCCTGTTCAATTCCGCTATATATTAAGGTAAAGTTATCTCCGAGATCCAGTCCGCTTTCCTTATTCTTCAGTCTGGTTTCTGACATTCCCATTATGTCCAGTCTTCTCTCCTTCATCAAATCTAACAATTCTTCTTCTTTGTCCTTGTATGTTCCTACACTGAGTATTCCAAATCGTAATGTATTTTGAGATAGATTCGTCATCGAGATATTGCGCCTGGTATCAACATCTCTGGTCCGCCCGTTGATGCTCCTATTGGGTTCACGTGCAGGGAAATACAATGTCCGGCTTGCAAGGCCTGTCGACATCCATTTATATATATATATATATATATATATATATATATATATATATATATATATATATATATATATATATATATATATATATATATATATATATCTACACACACACACACACACACACACACACACACACACACACACATATATATATATATATATATATATATATATATATATATATATATATATATATATATATATATATATATATATATATATATATATATATATCTTTTTCGTCTACATCTTTTCCCACTCCCATGCAGGGTCGATGTTTCTGGCCAGTGTTCTCCATATGTTTCTGTCCCATACCTCATCACCCAACAAACCTTTAGACCTCAGGTCGTCATTGATGCAATCCATCCACCTACACTTTGGTCTCCCCCTCCTTTTCCTAACCTGTATATCCATTTCCATCACTCTCCTCCCAACATACTGTTCATCCCTCCTAACGACATGACCATACCATCTTAGTCTACTTTCTTGTATCTTATCTGATATTTCTCTAACTCTTGAGGTACCTCTAATTACCTCGTTCTGATCTTATCGCTTCTTGTCACCCCACACCTCCATCTCAACATTCTCATCTCTTCCACATCCAGTTTTTTCTCTTGTGTCTTCTTTATTGCCCATGTCTCTGCTCCATACATCATCACAGGTCTCACAAGTGTCTTGTGCACTTTACCCCTTAACTTAATCCCTATTATCCTGTTTCACAGCACCCCAGACACTTTCTTCCAGTTCTTCCATCCCGCTTGTATTCTGTGGGTTATTTCTGACTCTAGGGCACCATCCTCTGCTACTGTTGATCCCAAATACTTGAACTTTTCAACTCTTTTCAACACCTTCCCCTGCAAATTGACCTCCCCATCCTCATCATTTCTCATCCTCAAGTATTCTGTCTTCTTCCTGCTGATTTTCAGTCCTCTATCCTCCATTACTCTTCTCCACTCCTCAAGCTTCCCCTCCCCTACCTCTCGTCTGTTGCTACACAGTACAATGTCATCTGCAAAGAGCATACACCATGGAGACTGATCTCTAATACCCTGGGTTACTCCATCCAAGACCAGATAAAATAGATATGGACTCAAAGCAGACCCTTGATGCAGACCAACATTTACTGAGAGAATTTTCGTCAAGCCCACACTGCTCTTAACATTTTGTCTCTGCCCTCTCATACATATCTTGGATGATTCTTACATATTTCTCGGGGACTCCCTTTTCTCTAATACACCTCCACGCCTCTTGACATGGTACTCGATCATATGCCTTTTCCAGGTCAATAAAGACCATATGCAGTCCTTTCTGTTTCTCCCGATGCTTTTCCATCATTTGTCTCAAGACAAATATGGCATCCACTGTCCCTCTTCCAGGCATGAAGCCAAACTGTTCATCCCCAATCGTCGTTACCTCTCTGAGTCTCCTCTCTATGATCTTCTCACATATCTTCATAGTATGACTTAACAACTTTATACCTCTATAGTTTTCACATTCCTAAATGTCTCCCTTCCCTTTATAGATTGGGATGATTAGGCTTCCTCTCCACTCCTCTGGCATCTTTTCCTGACTAAAGATTTTTTGCATTAAGTCCCACAAGATATCTATGCCTTCCTCTCCAAGACTCTTCCATACCTCCACTGGCATCTTATCAGGTCCTGCTGCCTTTCCATTTTTTATTTTGCTTACTGCCAGCTCTACCTCTCTTCTAGCCACTGTTGTTGTAACTGCTTCATTTGGAAGTCTATCCTCAAATACTGCTCTTGGGTTCTCTTCATTTAGTAATCCTTCAAAATAAGTTTCCCATCTGCTTTTTATTTTAGCCTCTTCTGTTTGAACTACACCATGGTTATCCTTTATTTGTCTTACTTGGGTCAAGTCCTTGGTTGCAGCATCTCGGGCCTTAGCAATTCGCCATATATTCTTCTCTCCTTCTGGTGTTTCCAGCTCTTCATAGACTTCATTCAATTTCTCTGCCTTTGCTTTTGCTACTGCTCTCCTTGCCTCCTTCTTTGCCTACTTGTACTCTTCTTTATCCTGCTCCAGGTCTAATAAATCTGCCTTTTTCTTAGCTTCTTTCTTGTTCTTCGCCCATTCTTGCACTTCCTCATTCCACCACCATGACTCTTTATCATTTGGGGGTTTCCTTCCTGATGAATTTCCAAGTACTTCCTCACCAACCCTCAAAATCACCTTACTATTCTCTTTCCACCATTCTTGTACATCCTCATGCAACCTTATTGCTTCCAACACTCTTCCCTTAAACATAGCACTCAGTTTTGCATCTCTCAATCTTCACCACTTTATCTTTGGGTCCATCCTTGGCTTCTTACCTTTCCTACATTTTCTGAGCCTGCAATCAGTTACTACTATCCTATGTTGCACTGCTACACTCTCCACATTTATCACTTTACAGTTGCTAATCTCCTTTAGATGGTCTCTCCTACACAATAATAAATCTATCTGGCTCTCCCTCCCACCACTACTGTATGTAATCAATCTGTTTTCCTTTTTCTCAAAGAATGTGTTGACCATTGC
>JAXCGZ010009952.1:45000-47500 GCA_037179515.1 Halocaridina rubra
GAGACTTAAACAGAAAATCAAGAATTTAGAGGCAATGGTTATAAGCCTTGATGATAAAATTCGGAATATGGATGGAGAAATGAAAGAGAATGAAACACTCAGAGAGCAAATGAGATCTTTGGAGGAAGCAAATAAAGCACAAGGGCAGGAGAGAAAGGAACTAGAAAAAAGAATAAAGAAGCTGGAAGGGGAAAAGAGTCAACTAGAATCTAGAATTTCTAAACAAGATGATAAAAACAAACAGCTGAATGACAACCTAAAGGAATTAGATGTTAGTTCACTGCTCTCTTCTGAGAGAGACGAGATTGCTGCTTGGAATGTCCAGATTAAGGAAAACATTGAACAGTTCAGAAAAGAGTTCCAGGAGCTGAATATGAATAATGATGCCATGAAAACTTCCTTTGCTGATGCACTATAGGGGAATGTGGCAGTAAAAGAGGCTGTAAAGGTGGTGGCACACAAAAACATACAAACAATTGACTATAAAGAGACAGTAATTGAAAAAATGAAAGACGTTGTGATGGAAAGGGCAAACCCACTCATCAGACAGGCACTTGATAAGGAAAAGACAGTGGTAATCTCAGGCATAAGCGAATCCCAGGAGCCAACATGGCAGGGGAGACTTGAAGAAAATAAGGCTAGGGTTATAGACCTGATAAGAAAGCTTGGAGTAGTTTGTGGTCCTGAGGATATTGTAAACATACACCAACTAGGTAAATATTCTAGGGAAGGAAAGCCGAGACCAACAAAAGTAACCTTTGAGAGAGGGGAAACATGTAGGGAAATATTGTTGAGAAAAAAAAGTCTAAAAGACCTTCAAGAATTCAAAGAAGTGTTCATTAGACGATACAGAACACAGGAAGAGATGGGAAAGATCAAAAACTTGTTGCAAGAGGCAAGAAGGTTAAATGATGAAAGAAATGAAGAACAGAAGAAAAATTTTCGTTACAGAGTTCTTCCAGACAAAGGGGAGATAAAGAAGATAATGACAGAAGATCAGGGGATGGGGCCTCATTAAGATTGTTATACACAAATGCTGATGGATTAGCTGGTAAGGCAGTAGAATTAAAAGATAGGATTCACAACAGTAAGGCAGATATAGTAGCAATTACAGAGACTAAGTTGAGTGAGGACATAAACAGTGTCACGGTTTTTCCTAAGGGCTTCAGAATACTAGGGGTTGAAAGATCTGAGAGGACTGGTGGAGGGATAGCACTGCTCATAAGTGAAAGGATTCAAGTTGAAGAAATAAACTTGGCTATAGAAAGTGAGTTCAAGGAATTTCTTGTTGCTCGCATAAATACTGGGTCAGAGAGCATTATAATAACTGTTGTATACAACCCACCAAGGAACCAAAATAGGCTTGAAGTTTATGAGGAAAGTCATATAGGTACTATTGAAGTCACAAACTCAGTTGTTAACATGGCACGGGGAAAAAAATGTAGGATTTTGATTATGGGAGACTTTAATCATAAAGAGATAGATTGGATAAATCTTGACCCACACAGTGGTAAGGACTCATTCGGGGCAAGATTCCTAGATTGCGTACAAGGGAATTTCCTACACCAACATGTAATGGAACCAACAAGGGCCAGGGGTGGGGATGAGCCATCACTACTTGATCTAGTGTTCACAGATAATGTGTTGGATATTGAAAAAATTGAGTATGAACCACCAATTGGAAAGAGTGACCACTGTGTGTTGTTGATGGAGTATATCATTGAAGATATTCTTCCTGAGAGTAGAGGCACTGAGGACATGAGGAGGAACTATCCGAAAGGAGATTACATCAAAATGAATGAGCTTTTTGCAGTTATTGACTGGAGAACCTTATTTTACAACAAATCTGTACAAGAAATGTATGACATCTTTTGTGAGAAATATGGGAAGATAGTAGATTGCTGCATACCTGTCACCAAAGTAGGTGTAATTCATTCCAGAGAGAAATGGTTCGATAATGGGTGTAAAAGAGCTAAGGAGTGGAGAGACAAATGCTGGAAAAGGTATAGGAGGAGAAAAAACATAAATTCCTGGCAAACCTACAAAAGAGCAAGAAATGACTACCTAAGTAAAAGGAGAGAGGCAGAGAGAGACTATGAGAGGGACATCACCAGGAAGGCTAAAGAAAATCCCAAGCTTTTCCACAGCTTTATCAGAGGAAAACTGAAGGTAAAAGAACAGGTTTTAAGGCTAAAGAGAGCGGATGGAAGCATCACTGAGACGGATGAAGAGATCTGCAAAGAATTGAACAAGGAGTTTCAGTCAGTATTTACAGTAGAAAATACCCCACCCCTCAGATTGCAGTGATAGAAGCTCAAAGGCCGGTATTAGAGAACATCAACATTACAGCCACAGAGGTATGCAAAGCGCTGATGGATTTAGATGTTCATAAAGCTACAGGCCCTGATGACATATCCCCTCATGTGCTTAAAAAATGCGCAAACACAATATCAGTGGCACTAAGTATCATATTTAAGGAGTCACTGGAGTCGGGGGAGAT
>JAXCGZ010009952.1:55000-60247 GCA_037179515.1 Halocaridina rubra
AGAGAGGCAGCTATAGTGGTAGTGGGGGGGGGGTTAATGTGCCAGTAATGGGAGATGGAAATGAGAGAGAGATTACAAGAGAGGAGTTGAAAAGGGCATTGGATGAAACGAAAGCAGGTAAAGCACCTAGATAGAATGGTGTGAGAGCGAAGATATTGAAAGAAGGGGATGTGACTGCATTGGAATGGTTAGTGAAAGTGCTTAATATATGCTTTATTGTCAATGGTGAAAGTGGAATGGGTGCTTGCTTGTATAGTGCCCCTATGCAAAAGTAAATGAGATTTGTATGAATGCAGTAATTTTAGGGGTATGAGTTTGTTGAGTGTGGTAGGAAAAGTGTATGGTAGGATACTGATTAATAGAGTTAGGGATAAGACAGAAAATGTGATCACGGAAGTGCAGAGTGGTTTCAGGAGAGGTAGAGACTGTATAGATCAGATTTTTATAGTTAGGCAGTTATGTGAGAAATATTTAGCAAAGGGTAAGGATGTGTATTTTGCACATTTGGATCTGGAGAAAGTGTATGACAGAGTTGATAGAGAGGCAATGTGGAGTGTTTTGAGGTTATATGGAATGGATGGTAGACTGTTGCAAGCAGTGAAGAGTTTGTATAAGGGCAGTAGAGCTTGTGTTAGGGTAGGGAATGAAGTGAGTGAGTGGTTTCCAATGAGTGTTGGACTGAGACAGGGAGATTTGATATCACCATGGCTGTTCAATTTGCATATTGATGAAGTCGTAAGAGAGATGAATGAGTGAGTGCATGCTCGAGGTTTGAAAATGGTAGATGGGAATGATAACGAGTGGAAGCTGAATAAGTTGCTGTTTGCAGATGATACTGTGGTGGTGGCAGATTCAGAAGAGAAGCTGTGTCAGTTAGTGTCAGAAATTGGAATGGTGTGTGAGAGAAGGAAGTTGTGAGTGAATGTGGGAAAGAGTAAGGTTATGAAGTGTACAAGAAATGAGGATGGTGCTGGATTGAATGTTATGTTGAATTTGGAGACATTTGAGGAAGTGTATCAGTTTAAGTATTTAGGCTCAGTTATAGCTGCAAATGGTGGAGTGGAAGCAGATGTCTGTCACAGAGTGAATGAAGGATGTAAAGTGTTGGTTGCGTTGAAAGGAGTGATGAAGAATAGAGGGTTGGAAATGAATGTTAAGAAAGTTTTGCATGAGAAAGTGATTGTGCCAACTAAATGTGTTTGAGATGAAAGGCCTGAGGAGTATGATTGGTGCATCTTGGTTGGATAGGGTTAGGAATGAAGTGGTGAGAGCAAGAATGGGTGTGAGGAGTGAATTGACAGCCAAAGTAGATATGAATGTTCTGAGGTGGTTTGGCCATGTGGAGAGGATGCATGATGAAAAACTGCTGAAAAAGGTGATGAATGCGACAGTTGATGGGAGAATTGCTAGAGGGAGGCCTAGGTTTGGGTGGATGGATGGAGTAAGGAGAGCCCTGAATGATAGGAGGATGGATGTGAGGGAAACAAGTGAGCGTGCTAGGTATAGGAATGAGTGACGAGTGATTGTGACGCAGTTCTGATGGACATCTACCATTACCACTGAGCGGCATCTTACAGAGATAGCCCTGTGGTAGGGGCAGTAGGGGAGTTGGCATTATGAAGCGACACAGGTTGTCGAAGAGCAGAGAGGATGGGCTGCGGCACTCCAGCCGTGCCATCTGAACGGTCGCTAGCTCCCTCGTCATTGCTCATAGAGCAAAGTAATCCCAGTAGTGTTTCTTTTTTTTATGTAGGCTACCCCCCAATGGGGGAAACAGCCAAGGTAGATAGTGTTGGTTGCGTTGAAAGGAGTGATGAAGAATAGAGGGTTGGAAATGAATGTTAAGAAAGTTTTGCATGAGAAAGTGATTGTGCCAACTATGATGTATGGATAAGAGTTATGGGGTATGAAAGTGAGAGACGGAAACTAAATGTGTTTGAGATGAAAGGCCTGAGGAGTATGATTGGTGCATCTTGGTTGGATAGGGTTAGGAATGAAGTGGTGAGAGCAAGAATGGGTGTGAGGAGTGAATTGACAGCCAAAGTAGATATGAATGTTCTGAGATGGTTTGGCCATGTGGAGAGGATGCATGATGAAAAACTGCTGAAAAAGGTGATGAATGCGACAGTTGATGGGAGAATTGCTAGAGGGAGGCCTAGGTTTGGGTGGATGGATGGAGTAAGGAGAGCCCTGAATGATAGGAGGATGGATGTGAGGGAAACAAGTGAGCGTGCTAGGTATAGGAATGAGTGACGAGTGATTGTGACGCAGTTCTGATGGACATCTACCATTACCACTGAGCGGCATCTTACAGAGATAGCCCTGTGGTAGGGGCAGTAGGGGAGTTGGCATTATGAAGCGACACAGGTTGTCGAAGAGCAGAGAGGATGGGCTGCGGCACTCCAGCCGTGCCATCTGAACGGTCGCTAGCTCCCTCGTCATTGCTCATAGAGCAAAGTAATCCCAGTAGTGTTTCTTTTTTTTATGTAGGCTACCCCCCAATGGGGGAAACAGCCAAGGTAGATAGATAGATAAATAGCATAGGTGACCTTGTTTCCTGCCCACAGCCACCCAAGTTTTTTGAAAACTGGTGTGATGTGGTCCTATTTTTTTATTCCTTCCAGGGAAACTCGAGCTGCAAAATTAATAAGCTTCTGTATTCTGTTTATCTGAGTCTTAATGGTAGCTCCCCATACAGTTGTGCAGTAATTAATGTGACTTAGGGCTAGAAATTCAACAACAGTTATTCGAGTGGTAGTCTCAAAATTGTCTTTTATACGTGATAAGTACATCAATGTTTCTGTAACGTTTTTGCATACTTTATATGGGAATCAAACAACATTTCGTTATCAGAGTTAATTCCTAGCTTTTTTACTGTTTTGCTAGGTGTAATGATATTGGGGCAAAAATAATTTTTTGTGTTTTCTGGAAATTGTGCTATATGGTATCTTGAGCAAATAAATATGCATTGTGTTTTACTTTCGTTAATTAACATCCCAATTTCTTGAAAATAGGTTTTAATATTTAAAAGTGTTTTCTGCTCTTAAGATTAGCTCTTGGAGATTATTAATATCACCACTAAGTAGTAATTGAGTGCCATCTGCATATTGTACAACTAGACAGTCAGAAATGAAAAGAGATGGATCATTTACGTAAATGGAGAAGAGGATAGGGCCAAGTACTGATCTCTGTGGAACACCAAATGATATATTATTTGGAGTAGAGATAATGCTGTTAAGACGGATAGACTGTTTGTGATTAGAAAGATACTCTCTAAACCAGCTCGGGTCAATATTTAGGTTAGTACATTTATTAATAAGAATGTCATGGTTTACACTGTCGAAGGCTTTAAATTAGTCTAATATTAAAAGCAGGGAGAATTTTTTCATATCAATATCATTGTAAATTCTATTTGCAACTTTGAGGAATGCAGCTTCCGTCGAGAGTTTTGGTCTGAAACCATGTTGGCAAATAGCTAATAGTCTATTTGAATCTAACTATGACGTAAGTTGGCACGCAACAATTTTTTCTAATATTTTAGAGAAAATGGATAGTAGGGAAATGGGACGATAGTTTGTCACATCTTCTCTGTCCCCCTTTTTATGCACAGGCATTACATGTTATTTTTTCCAAAAGTCAGGAAGCCTTTTAGTAACAATAGAAGGGTGTATAATAGCTAGAATGTAAGATACAATCATGGTTGAGCATCTTTAATGAACTGAAATGGTATAACATCTGGACCATAAGAGCCAGAGTTTCTTAGGCTCTTTATTGTAAGAATTAGGGTAGCACAATCGATAGGATTTATCTTGAAGTACTCTTTTATGTTTACATTGGAAGAATTGTAATTTAAGTAATTACTTATGTTCACTGAGTTGATGTTTTCTTGTGTTTTCTCCTATGTATTTTTCCCAACGTTAGCAAAATAGTTATTAAAGTTTTCCGCTTTGTTTTTCATCTCTAATATTTTCATAACTTTCTGAGGTAGTCTTTCCATATGGTATCATGC
This sequence comes from Halocaridina rubra, assembly GCA_037179515.1. Classification (NCBI taxonomy): domain Eukaryota; kingdom Metazoa; phylum Arthropoda; class Malacostraca; order Decapoda; family Atyidae; genus Halocaridina; species Halocaridina rubra. Next base: position 59,010 of record JAXCGZ010009952.1, read on the forward strand.
TCCTAATCACTTTCCAATTTGCCGCTGTATCATGTCTAGAGTCATTAAATTATTTTTTTTAAAGTTTTTTTTACTTATATCAATGAGGGATCTGACACGATGCTTTTCTACTTTATGACGATCATGGAGAGTCATATCATATCAATAAATTTTTAACTCTTTTTGTATTTGATTTCTGATGTGCATTGCCTCTTTGATATCATTAGTTAGCCAGGGGGCTGAGGGGCAGGTTTTTTTCTTGCTACACTGGATGCACAACTATCTAAGCATTCATGGTAGACTTTTTTAAGAATTTCATCCTGCAAATCGAAGTTGTTTGTGTTTATTATACCATTAAGTACATTTCTGTTGTTGATTAATGCTTCACTAAAGATATCAGGTGAGTAATTTTGTAGACACCGGAATGTCTTGAAGAGAGGTTTCCTTTAGGGCTTGTTTATGTTTAGTATAGTAAGTTGTGCTCGAGATCTGCAATAGGGCAGGGAACTACGTCCCAATAGGGTATACTTTCCAATTTATTTATTATTATCATATCTATTAATCCTAGAATTAGAGATTATATGGGTCGGCTATGTCACTATTTGTGTTAACTTCGCAGTGATGATCACCCGTTTCATTTTGGTATCTGCTAAGAGCAAGTCATCATTAAAGTCACCAAGTATGTAAACGGGTTTATGGCGTACACAGATATTTCTGAATGTTTCTAGCAGATGACTGAATAAACTGGAAGGTGCTTTAGGGTGACGGTAAACACACCCTACAATGAAAGATGGATATTTCTGATACTGCACAGAGATCCATATATCTTCAAGCTCTTCAGTTTTTTCCAGACCTGTGGTTATTTCTGATGCACAAAGATAATTTCTAACATAAATACAGACCCCACCCCGTTGGCCATGGTCAGTACGAAATATTTTAAACTCTGGGATATTCACATATTATTTTTAGTTGTAGAAAGAAGCCAAGTTTCACTTACACAGAGGTATAATGCAGTATGAAGAAGAAATACATAGACTAATACTGTATCAAACAGAGACGCTGATGATAATGGTAATGTTGCATTACAGAGAAACGCAGATAATATTTTTTATTATAGAAAGCAAAATTACACTACACACTATGAAGGAGCAGTACATAGACTGAATCCATATAGTATCAGCGAAAATCGAAGGTATACAGCTTGAAAGAACAATGCAATAATATATAGTATTAAGGAAAACACTGAGAAATGTAATATA
>JAXCGZ010009953.1:0-20000 GCA_037179515.1 Halocaridina rubra
CAAATATAAAGAATGTTACAGGTGTGGTAATAATAATCATCATCCGAATGATAGTTATAAGTGTCCTCGTTATAACAATGTGTGCAAGTTTTGTGGATATTATGGGCATTTTTAAAAGAAATGTCTTAAGAAACGAACAAAACAAGCTGAAAAACACACATTGTACAAAAGAAAGAGAACAAGAAAACTTAGAACAAGAAAACTTTGCTTTCCAACTAAATTCCACTCACACAAATAAGAGAATAATGTGTGAAGTACAAGTAAATGGAAAAAATATAGAAATGCAGTAAGATACAGCTGCAGATATAACTGTGATTTCAGAAGAAATAGCCAAGAGTATACCTTATCTGAAAATAGAGGACACAAGTTCCTTAATCACAGACTACAATAATCGAAAGATTGAAACAATAGGAAAAGCTGAAGTTATGGTAAAATATGAGAAACAAATTGTGGAGTTACCAGTTGTAATAGTAACAGGAAATAGAAAAGGATTGTCAGGTTTAAACTGGATAAAAGACCTAAAGCTAAACTTTCCAGATTGATAAAGAAAGCAAATCTAAAGATAAATAGTATAAGTACACAAGATCTGATGGAAGAATATGAAACAATTTTTAAGCCAGGTTTAGGTACTATAAACAATGTGACTGCAAACTTAGAATTAAAGGAAGATGAAATGCCAAAATTTTTGCCACCCAGACAAATACCTTTTGCGCTGAAAACTCAAGTCGAAAAAGAAATATTGAGACTAGAGGAATTGGCAAAAGGTAAAATATAGTCAGTGGGCTACACCTTTAGTACCCGTAGCAAAGCCTGATGGTGGAGTAAGACTATGTGGAAATTATAAAGTCACAGTGAACCCACAATTAAAAGTTGCTCAACATCCTTTACCTAACCCTAGTATTATGTTTGCTACTATGGGAGGTTGTAAGATACTCTCGAAAATAGACTTGAAAAATGCTTTTCAGCAGTTAACAATGGACACAAAGTCACAAGAAATATGTACACTAAATACTCATTTAGGGTTATATCAACCGAAAAGACTGCCCTATGGAGTAGCAAGCAGTCCAGCCTTATGGCAAGAGACTATGGACAAGCTATTCACAGGATTAGATGGTGTTTTCTGCTTTGTAGATGACATAGTTGTTGGGGGAGAAGATGAACAACAGCATAATCAGAGATTAAAGAAAGTACTAGATAAAATAAAGGAAAATGATATGAAGATAAATAAGAATAAATGTCTATTCAATGTATCATCAGTAAATTATTTAGGATTTGTGATAGATGAAAATGGCATTCACAAAACAAAAGATAAGATAAAAGCAGTATGGGAAGCTAAAGTACCAGCAAATGTTAGAGTTGAAATCATTTCTTGGATTAGTAACATTCTATGCAAAATTTATCAAAGATTTAGCAACAATAGCTCATCCCTTATACCAGCTATTAAAGAATGAGGTAAAGTGGAAATGGTCACAGGAGTGTCAGAATGCTTTTGAAAAAATAAAAAAGGAGATTTGTTCTGATAAATTTTTAGTACACTTTAAAGAAAATCTTCCTTTAAAATTAGTATGTGACGCCTCACAAGTTGGAATAGGTTGTGTCTTAGCACATGAAATGCCAGATGGCATGGAAAAACCTACTGCAATTGCTTCAAAATTGTTGAATAAAGCTGAGCAAAATTATTCTCAAATAGAGAAGGAAGGCTTATCGTTGATCTATGGCTTTAAGAAATTTCACATGTATTTGTATGGAAAGAAAATGTTTACTTTGGTAACTGATCATAAGCCGCTATCAGCTATCTTAGGTCCAAAAGCAGGACTACCAACGCTAGTTGCAGCTAGACTCCAGAGAGTATAGATCCACTAGTAAAATGGGAAACGCAGATGCACTGTCACGATCACCAGTAGAAAAAGCACCAGAAGGGCATGAAAAGTCCATACTATTGATTGAAACTCAGAACTTACCCTTGAGAGCAAAGAACATTGGACAAAGCACAACAAAAGATAAGGTCCTATGTAAATTGAAGGAATATTTGATGACAGGAAATGATAAGTACTTAGAAGGAGAAGAGTGTCAAGCTTATAAAGCAGATTAGGAAGAACTAAGTATAGAACAAGACTGTATCTTGAGAGGAGCTAGAGTAGTAATTCCTATGCCGCTCAGAAGAAAGGTTTTGGAAGAAATACATGAAGGTCATCAAGGAATTGTAAAGTCAAAAGCCATAGCCAGAAGTTTCATATGGTGGCCAAATGTAGATAAAGATATAGAGGTCTATATAAAGGATTGTCAGGATTGTGCATTACAGCAAAACAACCCTAAGTCAATAAGTTTACACCCATGGGAATGTGCAAGATATACATATCAGAGACTGCATATTGATTATGCAGGACCCTTTCTGGGAAATTCTTGTTTAGTAGTAGTTGATGCTTATAGCAAATGGCCTGACATCATTCCAATGCAGACAAAAACTTCTCTAAATACAATTTAAGTCCTCATGACATTATTTTCCACTCATGGTATTCCAGAGAGAGTAGTTACAGATAATGGTCCTCAGTTCTGTTCAGAAGAGTTAGAGAATTTCTTAAAGGTAAATGGCATTACATACATTATCTGCACCCTATCACCCAGCAAATAATGGTGAAGCAGAGAGAATGGTACAAACCTTTAAAAATGCAATGAAAACGTGTAAAGCCATGAACATTCATAATTCTCTTAATAAGTTTTTACTCACATATAGGACAACACCTCATACAGCAATAGGTGTTTGCCCTTCATTTTTATTGATGGAAAGGAGACTCAGATGTAAGTTAGATCTACTTCTACCTGACTCAAATGGTAAAAAAGAAAATGAAATATATGAAAGGAATTGGAAAGATTAGACAATTCAGTGAAAATGATAGCATAGTAGTCAAAATGTATAACAATAAGGAAAAATAGTATAAAGGAAAAGTTAAAAAGAAGTTAGGAAATCTGAACTACGAAGCAGGATTGGATGATGGCAAGGTAGTCAGACGACACATTGACCAGCTACAACCCAGTGGTAAAGATCCAGGGAGATCAGAAAGAGTTGAGTCTGTATTACCTGATTGGGGGAACAGAGGAAAGCCTCCAGAAATATTAAACTTATAAGGAAATATGTAGTAATATAGTTACCTTATTTCAATATGTATCCTAGGTGTAATTTTGTATCTCCTGTAACTTATTGTTTAAATAAAAGGGGCCAATTCATTTTAGGGGAAAGGAAACTGTTATGTATTTAAGCAGTTATGTATTTTGTCAAAGATATTCTCCATTTAAAATTACCGCTTTCTGTAAGCAAATGAAAAACATTCTTAAGTACAAAGAGTATGACTTGAAAGAAACCTATATAGGATGTAATTCCTTTATATTGATTCAGTGTAAAGTACTTATGGTTTTGATCCCTCTAAGTAGATTCTCATTGGTTCTTGTAATTTCTTTAGTCGTAAGTTTATGTAACATATTATTAACTTCTACATAATAAACCCTGTTGAGGAAGGAGTGTTTTATATACCTCTTATTAATCCTAAGTCATTTGTGACGAAAATGGGATATGTGATATATTAACACATTCATATAATAAAGAGGCCCACACTCGGCAACATAAAAGATATCTACAAGATTATTATTATTCTTGCAGGTAAGAAACACATTACCACTAATATAACAAAGGAACGAAAATAGCAGGATTCCAACATACTTTGCCTATCCCACCTTCTGTCAGATGCTTTATCACAAGAAAAAAAATCAGAAAGAAAAGGATGGCCAGCTCCTCACTCCCTATTACTTTTAGTTAGCTATGATATACATAGGGACTCTATAAGTAAGGAATTCTGTATTTCCCATCATCAAGCATCGCCTTCTTAGTGGCATAATTAAGCGATGCCGCCAGTATCAAGGCTAAATTCTTTTTCTCCCTCACCACTACGGGTAAACATTTTAGGTGTTCCCTAAGATATGCAGAGAAAATGAAGGCGAGATATTTTTCTCCCTTCATCACCCGAGATAATTAAAATAAACAGTAAAAGTAAAATGATGACTTACAGAGCTACAACAGGCGTTTCTTCATCTGAATCAGAACCAGCACCATCAGATCCTAGATTATCACTGGTCAACTGAGCAGACACAACTGTATTCAGAGGCATGGATTTCAAAGATGAAGGCGTGTATCTGAAAAAGGAAAAGAAACCTGCATTCGAAGTGCTGTATATACGTACGCATATATGCATGTTAACCACTATTTGTATGTATATATTTATGCATGTATGTATGTATGTATGTATGTCTGTATGTCTATCATTATTTAACCTTTATTATATCTTTTGGTAGAACTATGAATGCATATAGCAATTACAGCCTCTTTTATTGGCAATTTCTAATTATCGACTATTCTTACATTAGAAAAGTACTTGCTTGCAACCTGCAAAACCACATTCTTTTGTTGCTTAAAACTATAATCTTTAGTTCTAGAGCCACCATAGAAACCTATGAACTAAGTCAAAACCATGGAGAAATATAAAATACATTACCATATACCCCTCTCTTTCTTCTGTCTTTCAATTGATAGTAACTCCAACTCCACTTGCTTCCCCTTGTAGCCTATCTGAGTTTTCATATCTGCATGACCAGTTTGTAGTATGTCTTTGTACTTTCTTTAATCTGCTAATATATTTTTAATTGCAAATTCCAGAAGGGTGTTGCATATACAAGACTAGGTCTAATGTAAATTATGCAACATGTCTGAACAATTATGCATCCATAGTATCATCTTTTTGACCCTGGTTGGGATTCAAACTTAGAACACATCATCAGAATGCTAAGGCACTATCAACTGTACCAATGAAGGTAAAAAGAGAAACCTTCCAGCTAACTCCCAAAGCTAGGAAATATACACACACTACGATATGTCTATGTTCATTTTACTATTCTTCCAAAGCTCACTTGTGGCTCGTTTTGCATTACAGGGGGTCCCCAGTTAACGTGGTCCCTGACTTATGATGTTCCACAGTTATGACGGGCCCATAAATTATTAATATATTATTAATAAATCAACTTTTCAACCTACCTAGCTTGTGTGGTAAATTCAAGCTTCGAGCACTGAACAGTTTGTACGCATGGCAGATGAATACACAGCTAGCAGCACTGCTGTATTCGTATCTATAAAGTTAATGACTTTATGGATTTATTTGTGTAAGTATTTGATTATTTGAAGGATTTTACTTAATTTATTTACAAAATTACCACACACATAGCCATAAATACAATTTTATGCAGAGCAGCTTGTTGAGCATGACGGTTGAATATGTTGTCACGCGGCATTGTTGTATACGTATATACCAAGTTAATGGTTTAATTTACTTATTTATGTATTTGGTTAATTGAAGGAATTAATTTAATTTATTTACAAAATTACCAAATACTGTACATAGCCAAAAGTACTTTCTTTATGCGAAATAATTTGTTGAACGTTGCGAAAAAATACGTCGTAAGACAGCATTAGACTGAGAAGAGGAAGAACCATCACTCAGCTTACTCTCGCACGCCATAGTGTTATTGTCCTTATCTGCTCTCTAGTTTGTTTTGTTCGTGTTTGCTCTTTATTTACCTTACTAAGTCTCCCAAGCATAGTGGTGATATTTCTAATGGCAGTGCTGCGAAGAATAGGAAAGATATCCCCATGGATTTTAAAGTTGAAATAGTAAAACATTCAGGAAGGGGAGAAAATGCTACGAACATTGGCTGCTCACTGGGATTAGCCTGTTCGAAAGTGGTGACGATCATTAAGGATACACATTGCATCCTTAGGTATGTGAAATGTCCTGCTCCAATGATGTCCACTGTGATTACTAACCAGCATAATGGCCTTATGATTCGGATAGAGAATGCTAGTGCTTTGGCTTGATGCCGTGCAAAGTGAAAAGGGGGAAGGGAGTGAAAGTGAAGATTTGTGGCCAATAGGTTGGTTTTATCATTTTAAGTTGTGCTAATATGCATAACCTAAGGGTGCAAGGTGAAGCTGCTAATGGTGATGAGAAAGTAGCAAAAGAGCTTCCCAATGTGGAAACAGAAATAATTATGGAGGGGGGTTACTGTGCCAAACAAGAATTTAACTTTAATGAGTTTGGCTTGTTTTAGAAGCATATAACTAGTCATATGTCATTACCAAGGAGAAGATATATATATATATATATATATATATATATATATATATATATATATATATATATATATATATATATATATATATATATACACACAGTAATCCCTCGCTATATCGCGATTCAATTACCGCAAATTCAGTGAATCGAGGATTTTTTTTTTTTTTTTTTGGGGGGGGGAATATGACTGTGACACCAGGACGGCCAAAAAATAATAACATAAAACAGCCTTTATCGGGCCTGGGCACGAAGCATACATAAAGTAAAGAGAAACAGAGATGGAGAGTGTACTGACCTCTCCGATGTTAAGGGATAAATTTTGTTTATTTTAAATCGCAGATTTTCTGGGTATATGCTATATTTGAGCACGAGGATGCAAACATTTTGCCGCCTCCGTATCAGCTGAAGCACTCTCGCACACTATTTCCCTGACGATATTATATCGAAAGTTTGTTTGCTGTTTGTTCTTAATGCTTTTTTTCAATTTTCTTCATAATATTCGATCGCATTAAGCAGTAAAAGAGGAGAAGGATGCAGGAGAACGAACCTCTAACCAAAACGCTTTGCCGCTTGCATATCAGATTATGCTTATCACTATTCAGGCACAATATCTTACTCATGAAATATTCATTTTCTCACCCAATTTGTGGTTTATCTTCTTTTCAAGATTATAGTATTATTATATTATTAATATTCCTTGGTTCTAAACATCATTCCATCTTTTTTACATAACGACCATGCTGCACGATGTCTTAAGGTAAAAAAAAGTTAGCTGGGAGAAAAAGAAAACTATACAATTTGTTACAAAGAAAATGTAAATCGCACTGTACATGGGAAACTTAAAAAGTTTGTTTGATGTTTGTTCTTAATGCTTTTTTCAATTCTTTTCATAACATTCGATCGCATTAAGCGGTAAAAGAGGAGGAGGATGCGGGAGAACGAACCTCTATCTGCAAACGTTTTGGCACTTATGCATCAGCTGATACACCCTCGCACGCTATTTTGCTGACAATATTATATCGAAAGTTTGTTTGCCTTTTGTTCTAAATGCTTTTTTCAATTCTCTTCATAATATTTGATCGTATTAAGCTGTAGAAGAGGAGGAGCGTGCGGGAAAACAAACCTCTATCTGCAAACGTTTTGGTGCTTCCGTATCAGCTGATACACCCTCGCACGTTAATTCCCTGACAATATTATATCGCAAGACTGTTTGCTTTTGTTCTAAATGCTTTTTTTCAGTTCTTCAATTCTCTTCATAATATTCGATAACATTAAGCGGTAGACGAGGAGGATGCAAGAGAACAAACCTCTATCTGCAAACATTTTGGCACTTCCGTATCAGCTGATACACCCTCGCACACTATTTCCCTGACGATATTATATCGCAAGTTTGTTTGCTGTTTGTTCTTAATGCTTTTTTTCAATTCTCTTCATAATATTCAATCGCATTAAGTGGCAGAAGAGGAGGAGGATGCGGAAGAATGAACCTCTAACCAAAACGTTTTGCCGCTTCCGTATCAACTGATGCTTATTCAGGCACAATATCTTACTCATAAAATATTTATTTACTCACCCTATTTGGGGCTTATCTAATTTTCAAGATTATAGCATTATTAATATTCCTTGGTTCTAAACATTATTCTATCTATCGACCATGCTGCACGAAATCTTAAGGTAAACAAAGTCAGCTGAGAGAAAAAGAATACGTATACAATTCGTTACAAAGAAAACGTATATCGTACTGTACATGGGAAACTTAAATGAAATATATATATTCTCTACAAGCTATTTCCCTGATGATATTATATCGAAAGTTTGTTCGCTGTTTGATTTTAATGCTTATTTACAATCTTCATAATATCATGTTCATATAAATTTACGCATGTGCGCTGTTATTAATAGAGTAAAGGGTGGTTTGTGAACAGTGCAGGGAGGGTTTATACAGTAAAGGTAAAAATAAATGTAAAATACTTATAATAAATTTGATGATCCTACTTCACAATTTTTCACAAATCGCGGCGGGTACCGGAACCAAACCCTCGCGATAAATGAGGGAGCACTATATATATATATATATATATATATATATATATATATATATATATATATATATATATATATATATATATATATATATATATATATATATATATATATATATATATATATATACACCTAGTTCTCAGAATAACGCGGAGATAAGTTCTCAGAAATCACGGGTAAATGGAAAATCGAGTGAAAAAACGAGTCATTTTCAATAAGAAACAATGATAAAAGGCATAGCTCGTTCACCAACTGTCCATAGACACACTATACCAAAGAAATAAGATAAGTAAAACATATTTTATAAGTACATAACAAAGCAGAAAGACCTGTAGTTATTTGTATTAATATGCAAGTAGTGTACAGTAAAAAGATATACAGATTTACTGTACAGTAAACAAATTAATGTACTCTATTATGCCGTTGGCAACAGGCTTACACTGAGACGTGCATGGTGGCCAGACACACTATACCAAAGATATAAGATAAGTAAAACATAATTTATAAGTACATAACAAAGCAGAAAGACCTGTAATTATTTATATTAACATGCAAATAGTGTACAGTATATAAGATATACAGATTTACTGTACAATAAGCAAATTAATGCACTCTATTATGCCGTTGGCAATAGGCTTACACTGGGACGTGCATGGTGGCCAGTGTTGCCAGATAAAGCGGATATTTTTATTTTCAAATGTGTGGTACATTTTATGATATATATTAATTTCAAGAGGGTAGTACATACTGTAATTTAAATAAAAATGTACTTCATCTTTAAGATACTTGAAATAACTTACCAGCTAACATGTATATTTTTTATATTTATCATTGCTCTCATTCATCTTTTCTGGTAAAAATGATGGTGGCGGTGAGGACGAGGATGCATACGTTTTGTCACACTTCTGTATCAGCTGATGCACCCTCACAAGCTATTTCCCTGACGATATTATAATAAAAATATATTTGCTGTTTGTTCTTAATGCTTTTTTTCAATTTTCTTCATAATATCCGATTGCATTACGCGGTAGATGAGGAGTAGGATGCGAGAGAGCGAACCTCTATTGGCACACGTTTTGCTACTTCCGTATCAGCTGATACACCCTCACGCGCTATTTCCCTGACAATATTATATTGAAAATATGTTTGCTGTTTGTTCTTATCGCTTTTTAAAATTTTCTTCATAATATCCGATCGCATTAAGCGGTAGAAGACGAGGAGGATGGCGGAAAAGTGCCTCCGAGGCGGTCGAGTTTTTAATAAAATGTAAATTTTGTTTTCGATTTTTTTTTGCATGGGCATTATTTGCGAATTTCGTATTTTTTTACTATTATTTTTTTTAGGGCGTTATTGCAATTTCGCGGTTAACAAAAACGCGGAAAAAAGGAACAAGATTTATATATATATATATATATATATATATATATATATATATATATATATATATATATATATATATATATATATATATATATATATATATATATATATACAGTGTTACCTCCCTTATCGCGGTAGTTCGGTTCCGGGCCCCGGCGCGAACCAGGAAATTCGCGGAGTAGGATCAGCCTATATGTACATAGATATTTTAATGTATTTTTACGTTTACACTGTATAAACCCTCCCTGCACTGTTAAAAAAACACCCTTTACATTATAAATAACAGCAAGCAACGTAATTTTTTATGAAAGTGATAGCAAAACTTACCGTGAATGAGGTGATGATGACTTGACATACATAGGTACAGTATTTTACAATAATTTTTACGTTTACGTAAAATAGCGGCCGACATCCACAAACTTTTTTCCTTCTTTCAACATATCTAAGAGTTTCACTTTATCTACAATGGATAACATTTTCCTTTGCTGCTTAGGCTCACTACAAGAAGCCTTAGAAGATGAAGGATGCTTGGGAGGTATTGCAAAGGTTAAAATATGCGAGTAAAAAAATCACAAGCAAAACAAATTAATAATAATTATACTGTACTTTTCAAAAGAGCTGGTCAATAAACGTATCTATCTATCTATCTATCTAAATTTATGTTTTTTACTATTTTTTACTGTTTTATTATTTGTAGGCTGGGAAATAATACTTTTTTATCAATTAGATAATGAAATATGTTTTTTTCAATAAAAAAAAAATAAAAATACTGAATTTTTTTTTTCTAGTATTTTAATATTTTTGCATATACCCATGAAATAAAATAATAATTTATCCAAAAAATAACCGCGATACAGTGAGAACGCAAACCAAGAAACGCGAATAACCGGGGGAACACTGTGTGTGTATATATATATATATATATATATATATATATATATATATATATATATATATATATATATATATATATATATATATATATATATATATATATAGTGATCCCTCGCTATATCGCAATTCACCTTTTACGAATTCAGTGCACTGCAGCTTTTTTCGGCGAGCTTCTTTTTTTCTAGGTATATGCGAGAATATTAAAATGTTAAAATATTAAAATATTAAAATTTTCAGAATTTTCATTATTTTATTGAAAATTTTTTTATTCATTATTTTATTGATAAAAAAAGTATTTCCTAGCCTAAGAATAATAAAACAGCAAAATATAGTAAAACATAAATTTAAACATGTAACTCACAGCACTGCACCATGTAAAATACAATACCGGTATCAGCATTTTGGAAAATGAAAAGGGTCGCACCTAAATGAAATAGTACAGTGATCCTTCGCTGGATCGCATTTCTTGGCTCACGTTTTCACTGTACCACGTTTTTTTTTTTTTTTGCAAATTATTATTCTTTTTTGGGGGTATATGCAAAAACATTAAAATATTAAAAAAATAAAAATTCTCAGTATTTTCATTTTTTATTGAAAAAAAACATATTTCATTATCTAATTGATAAAAAAAAATTTATTTCCCAGCCTACAACTAATAAAACTGAAAAAAAATTTTAAAAACATAAATTTAGATATACGTACGTACAGTATAACTCACAGTATTGCATCATGCGAAATAGTGTCCGATAGCGTACAATGCATTGGGGTCGCAGCTTCGTGAGCTTGTATATATATTTATATTTCCAGTAGTTTCATGATTTTATTGATAAAAAAAACGTATATCTTAGCCTAAGAATAATAAAAAGTAAAAAATAGTAAAAAACATAAATACTAACAGTATTGCAACATGTAAAATACGATACCGCTATCAGCGTTTCGGACAAAGGCTCGTTCAGTCTAACTTACTTGTGCGCCGTTCATGTTGTGCTTATTAAATACGTTTTGCTTGTGATTTTTTTACTCGCATATTTTAACATTTCTTAGCCTAAGAATAATAAAACAGTAAAAAATAGTAAAAAACATAAATACTAACAGTATTGCAACATGTAAAATACGATACCGCTATCAGCGTTTGGACAAAGGCTCGGTCAGTCTAACTCACGTGTTCACCGTTCACGTTGTGCTTATTAATACGTTTTGCTTGTAATTTTCTTACTCGCATATTTTAACCTTTGCAATGCCTCCCAAGCATCCTCCATCTTCAAAGGCTTCTTGTAGTGAGCCTAAGCGGCAAAGGAAAATGTTAACCATAACAGATAAGGTAAGTTTACCTATCACATACATATAAATTTACATTGCATGCTGTTATTTAAAAAGCAAAGGGTGCTTTTTTAACAGTGCAGGGAGGGTTTACACAGTAAACGTAAAAATAATTGTAAAATACCTATGTACATGAGTATGTCATATAAATTTATGCTTGCATGCTGTTATTTATGAAGTAAAGGGTGGTTTATTAACAGTATAGGGAGGGTTTATACAGTTTATATGGTGTAAACATAAAAATAAATTAAAATATCTATGTACATATAGGCTGATCCTACTTCGCGATTTTCCTGTCTCGCGCCGGGTCCCGGAACTGAACCCTCGCGATAATGTAAGGAACACTGTACATATTAAAATTTCCAGTATTTTCATTATTTTATTGATAAAAAAAGTATTTCCTAGCCTAAGAATAATAAAAGAGCAAATAATATTAAAAAACAAAATTTAAACATGTAACTCACAGTATTGCACCATGTAAAATACTGTACGATAGCGTTTTGGCATCTTGGAAAATGCAAAGGCTCGCACCTATGTGAGATAGTACATGGGATGCTATTGGCTGATGGGTGGGAGACGACGAATCAAAGAATTGTTTTCCTGTATGTTCTGTATCATGGGGTCTGGTTGGCTTTCTGATTGAAGCTTGTTTCTCCAAGCATCTTCCATTGTCTTGCCTTACCCGTTCAGTCTACACACATATGCGCCGTTCGCGTTGTGCTTGTGATTTTGTGAAACTTTTGTATTTCAACCCCTGCAATGCCTCCCAAGCGTCCTTCATTTTCTAAGGCTTCTGGTAGTAAGCCTAAGCGGCAAAGGAAGATGTTGACCATAACAGAAAAGGTAAAACGTTTAGATATGCTGAAGGAAGGAAGAAGGTTCTCCGAAGTAGGCCGCCATTGGCTGTGGAGTATGTACACCTCATCGTCACCTCATTCACGGCAAGCTTACCTATCACGTTCATATAAATTTACGCTTCCTCGCTATTATAAATAAAGTAAAGGGTGGTTTGTTAACAGTGCAGGGAGGGTTTATAAAGTAAAGGTAAAAATAAATGTAAATTACCTATGTATATATAGTGCTCCTACTTTGCCAATTTTCACCAATCGCGGCGGGTCCCGGAACCGAACCCCCGCGATAAACGAAGGAGCACTGTGTGTATATATATATATATATATATATATATATATATATATATATATATATATATATATAATATATATATATATATATATATATATATATATATATATAAATATATATATAGTGTTGCCTCACTTATCGCAGTAGTTCAGTTCCGGGGCCCACCGCGAACCAGGAAATCCGCGAAGTAGGATCCGCCTATAAGTACATAGATATTTTAATATATTTTTACGTTTACACTGTATAAACCCTCCCTGCACTGTTAAAAAAACACCCTTTACATTATAAATAACAGCAAGCAACGTAAATTTTTATGAAAGTGAAAGATAAAATTACGGTGAATGAGGTGATAATGACGTGACATACATTCTCATTTACAATTACTTTTTCATTTACGTACTGTATAAACCCTCCGTGCAATGTTAAAAAAAACACCCTTAACATTATAGATAATAGCAAGCAACGTAAATTTTTATGAAAGTGATAGGAAAACTTACCGTGAATGTGATGATGACGTGACATACATACTCATTTACAATTATTTTTTCGTTTACGTACTGTATAAACCCTCCCTGCACTGTTAAAAAAAACACCCTTTACATTATAAATAACAGCAAGCAACGTAAATTTTTATGAAAGTGATAGATAAAATTACGGTGAATGAGGTGATAATGACGTGACATACATACTCATTTACAATTATTTTTTCATTTACGTACTGTATAAACCCTACCTGCACTGTTAAAAAAAATACCCTTAACATTATAGATAACAGCAAGCAACGTAAATTTTTATGAAAGTGATAGGAAAACTTACCGTGAATGTGATGATGACGTGACATACATACTCATTTACAATTACTTTTTCGTTTACGTACTGTATAAACCCTCCCTGCACTGTTAAAAAACACCCTTTACGTTATAAATAACAGCAAGCAACGTAAATTTTTATGAAAGTGATAGATAAAATTACGGTGAATGAGGTGATAATGACGTGACATACATACTCATTTACAATTATTTTTTCATTTACGTACTGTATAAACCCTCCTGCACTGTTAAAAAAAACACCCTTAACATTATAGATAACAGCAAGCAACGTAAATTTTTATGAAAGTGATAGATAAAATTACGGTGAATGAGGTGATAATGACGTGACATACATACTCATTTACAATTATTTTTTCGTTTACGTACTCCATAAACCCTCCCTGCACTATTAAAACAACACCATTTACACTATAAATAACAGCAAGCAACGTAAATTTTTATGAAAGTGATAGATAAAATTACAGTGAATGAGGTGATAATGACATGACATACATTTGTACATGATAGGTAAACTTACCGTGAATGAGGTGATGATCATCATTCTCGACCGCGGAGGAAACTATTTCACAGCCAATAAAAGCTTTACGGCTGCATTTTGGGGGGGAAGAACATGGTAATGGGGAGTTGCTGTTGTTGTTTCTTCATTTGTTGGAACATGGCATGGTAAGGAGTCATGGCATCGTCGAGAAAATTACAGAAGGTCACCGAACGAACCATATTTTCGTCATGTTCCTGCGAGAGTTGTTGGAGTGCTTTGTAATGTTCATACATGGCCGCCAAACATTCGAGTGTAAGGCCAGGTTCTTTAGTTGGTTCGTGCGATTCCTCAAGTTCTTCCTCTTCTTCGCTCGCTGATTTCGTCATTTCATCCAAGTCTTCATCACTCAAAGGCTGCGAGTGGCAGTCAATCAGTTCATTGACATCTTCGGGAGTCATATCTTTAAAGCCTTCTCCTCCTAGCAATGCAGCCAACTTCACAGCTTTCGCAACTGCCGCCTTCTACACCTCGACAGGAGCAAATCCCTCGTAGTCGTGGATGATTTCGGGCCACAATTTCTTCCAGCTGGCATTGATTGTGGCCAACTTCATCTCTTTGATTGCTTTCTGAATATTTTTTAGGCATGTGGCAATCGTGTAATTACGCCAGTAAGTCTTCAATGAGAAGTCTTTGTCCGAATCCATGGAATCAACTAGGTTCGCCAGGGCATTTCGTGTGTATAGGGCCTTGAACGCACGAATAACGCCTTGATCCATAGGTTGAATCAGTGACGTCGTATTCGGTGGCAGGAACTCAACTTGAACACCGTCATATTGGAGCTTGGTTGCGTGGCCACCAGCATTATCCATCAAAAGAAGGACTTCAAATTCAAGGCCTTTTTCCATAAGATAAAGTTTTACCTGAGGGATAAAGCATTGGTAAAACCAGTCCAATGTGAGGCTTTTCGTGATCCAGGCCTTCGGGTTATGCATCCAATACACTGGCAGCAGATTCTTATTCTTGTTCTTCAAAGCCCTAGGGTTCTTTGACTTGTAGATAAGCCCAGGCTTTAACATGAAGCCCGCAGCATTCCCGCACATGATGAGGGTAACGCGATCTTTGTGCGCTTTAAATCCCGGGGCTTTAGCTTCTTCCTTGAAGAGAAAAGTGCGAGATGGCATTCTCTTCCAAAATAACCCAGTCTCATCCATGTTGAAGACTTGCTCAGGAACATATTCCCCTTCGGCGATAATTTTCTTGAAGTCATTCTTGACTTAATTTTCTGCGGCAGCTGTATCTGCAAAGACAGCCTCGCCATAAACTGAAACGCTCTTTAGGCCATAGCGTTTTTGAAATCTGAAGAACCATCCCCTGCTAGCAACGAACGGTTGTATCCTCGATGGAGAATCGCTGGAGGGTCCTGGTTGTGGGTCATCGATATCTTCTTCTCTCCCCTCCTCTCCACGGTCGCCACTGTCGTCATCGGGTTCATTTGCAGCGAATGTCTCGTACAGCTTCTTCGCCTTTGTTTGTATGATATTGGTGTCTAAGCTGATGTTTTTTTTTTCTGCATTCAGCAATCCACAGGGCCAAAGCAGCTTCCATGCGCACTACTGCCTTATTGCGGGGTGATACAAGCCTCTTCACCGATTTATTAAAAGAAATGCTCGCTGTTTTCCTGATCTTTGCCTCGTCCTTTTTTATGTAATGCACAGTAGATTCATTGAGGCCAAAATAGCGGCCGACATCCACAAACTTTTTTCCTTCTTTCAACATATCTAAGAGTTTCACTTTATCTACAATGGTTAACATTTTCCTTTGCCGCTTAGGCTCACTACAAGAAGCCTTAGAAGATGAAGGATGTTTGGGAGGCATTGCAAAGGTTTTAATATGCGAGTAAAAAAATCACAAGCAAAACGTATTAGTAAGCACAACGAGAACGGCGCACACGAGAGTTAGACTGAGCGAGTGAGCTGGCACATTGGAAATTGGAGGGAAAAGCAAACTGCAATGAAAAAGCCAATCAGACCCCATGATACAGAAAATATTGAAAAACAATTCTGTGATTCGTTGTCTCCCGACCCTTCAGCCAATAGCATTACATGAACTATCTCACGTAGGTGAGAGCCTTTTCGTTTCCGAAACGTTGATAGCGGTATCGTATTTTACATGGTGAAATACTGTTAGTACTTTATGTTTTTTATTATTTTTTACTGTTTTATTATTCTTAGGCTAGGAAATACTTGTTTTATCAATAAAATAATGAAAATTTTAATATTCACTAGGTCACATGGGTGAGATTCTTTTCGTTTTCCGAAACGTTGAAGCAGTATCGTATTTTACATGGTAAAAGTACTTTTAGTACTTTATATGTTTTTTTTTTATTATTTTTTACCGTTTTATTATTCTTAGGCTAGGAAATACTCGTTTTATCAGTAAAATATTGAAAATTTTAATATTCACTAGGTCACGTAGGTGAGAGCCTTTGCGTTTTCCGAAACACTGATACCGGTATCGTATTTTACGTGGTGCAATACTGTTTGCTATTTTTTGCTGTATTATTATTCTTAGGCTAAGAAATACGTTTTTTTATCAATAAAATCATGAAACTACTGGAAATATAAATATATATGCTAGCTCATGTAGCTGTGACCCCAATACATTGTACGCTATCGGACACTGTTTTGCATGATGCAATACCCTGTACTGTGAGTTATACTGTACGTACGTATATCTAAATTTATGTTTTTTACTATTTTTTTACTGTTTTATTATTCGTAGGTTGGGAAATAATTTTTTTTTTATCAATTAAATAATGAAATTTTTTTTTAAATTAAAAAAAATGAAAATACTGAAAAAAAAAAAATTTCAATATTTTAATATTTTTGCGTATACCCATAAAATAAAATAATAATTTATCCAAAAAAAAACCGCGATAGAGTGAGACCACGAACCAAGAAGCGCGATACAGTGGGGTAACACTGTATATATATATTAGGAATCCATATAGCCTCTAACTTGTCTTGGAGGAATCACATTGGAAATTGGAGGGAAAAGCAAACTGCAATGAAAAAGCCAATCAGACCCCATGATACAGAAAATATTGAAAAACAATTCTGTGATTCGTTGTCTCCCGACCCTTCAGCCAATAGCATTACATGAACTATCTCACGTAGGTGAGAGCCTTTTCGTTTCCGAAACGTTGATAGCGGTATCGTATTTTACATGGTGAAATACTGTTAGTACTTTATGTTTTTTATTATTTTTTACTGTTTTATTATTCTTAGGCTAGGAAATACTTGTTTTATCAATAAAATAATGAAAATTTTAATATTCACTAGGTCACATGGGTGAGATCCTTTTCGTTTTCCGAAACGTTGAAGCAGTATCGTATTTTACATGGTAAAAGTAGTTTTAGTACTTTATATGTTTTTTTTTATTATTTTTTACCGTTTTATTATTCTTAGGCTAGGAAATACTCGTTTTATCAATAAAATATTGAAAATTTTAATATTCACTAGGTCACGTAGGTGAGAGCCTTTGCGTTTTCCGAAACACTGATACCGGTATCGTATTTTACGTGGTGCAATACTGTTTGCTATTTTTTGCTGTTTTATTATTCTTAGGCTAAGAAATACGTTTTTTTATCAATAAAATCATGAAACTACTGGAAATATAAATATATATTCTAGCTCACGTAGCTGTGACCCCAATACATTGTACGCTATCGGACACTGTTTCGCATGATGCAATACCCTGTACTGTGAGTTATACTGTACGTACGTACATCTAAATTTATGTTTTTTACTATTTTTTTACTGTTTTATTATTCGTAGGTTGGGAAATAATTTTTTTTTTATCAATTAAATAATGAAATTTTTTTTTTCAATTAAAAAAAAAAAAAAAATGAAAATACTGAAAAATTTTTTTTTTCAATATTTTAATATTTTTGCGTATACCCATAAAATAAAATAATAATTTATCCAAAAAAAAAACGCGATAGAGTGAGACCACGAACCAAGAAGCGCGATACAGTGGGGTAACACTGTATATATATATTAGGAATCCATATAGCCTCTAACTTGTCTTGGAGGAATCACATAATCCAAATTTCTAAATCTTCACCAAAAAATTGGGGGTTTTGTTTCATTTTCGTCATTACTTTTCCTCATTGCAGTTACTTAAAATTCACAAAGGTCTTATCCGCCCCTACTTAGAATACTGCTCACACATCTGGGGTGCTTCTTGCTTTACTTATCTTCTTGATAGGGTTGAATCTAAGGCAGTCAGACTCATTAATGATCCTTCTCTTACTTCTAACCTGGATTCTCGCTCTCTTCACCGTAAGGTATCTTTCCTTTCGCTTTTCTATCGCTACTACTTCCATCGCTGCTCTGATGAGTTTGCGAGTTGCATCCCTCCTCCACTGCCGAAGCCGTGTTACACTCGCCAAGCGGCCTCATCTCACAGGTACTGTGTGGAGATTTGTAGCTCGCGGATTGGTCGGTGCAGCGACTGCTTCTTCCCATCTACCTCCAGACTCTGGAACTCTCTTCCTCCTTCTGTCTTTCCTAATTCTTATGACCTTTCATCCTTCAAAAAGCAGATCTATCGTCATCTCAGAGCCTAGTCCTCCATATCTCTGGGTCCTCTTTACTTTGACTGTTTTTTTCTGTCTGTCGTTTTTCTTTGTGTGACATTACCTCATCTCTGCCTTGCCCTTAACCTTTTTCTTTTCCTTCGTCTTGGTATTTTCTCGTGCCCGGGCCTTTGTTGATGAGGGCAGTTTCTGCCTGTCCCGGTGTCACACTCTTAAAAAAAAAAAAAAAATATATATATATATATATATATATATATATATATATATATATATATATATATATATATATATATATATATATATATATATATATATATATACACCTAGTACTCAGAATAACACAGAGATAGGTTCTCAGAAGTCACGGGTAATTGGAAAATCGCGTGAAAAAATGAGTAATTTTCCATAGCAAAACAATGATAAAGGGCATAGATACGTTCCACAACCTCACATAGACACACTATGCCAAAGATATAAGATAAGTAAAACATATTTAATAAGTACATAACAAAGCAGAAAGACCTGTACTTATTTATATTAACATGCAAATAGTGTACAGTATAAAAGATATACAGATTTACTGTACAGTAAACAAATCAATGCTCTCTATTATGTGGTGGGCAACAGGCATACACAGGGACGTGCATGGTGGCCAGTGTTGCCATATAGTGGATGTTTTTATTTTCAAATGGATGGTACATTTTAAGATATATATTAATTACAATATTGTAGTACTGTAATTTAAATAAAAATGTACTTCATCTTTAAGATACTTGATAGAACTTACCAGCTTACATGTATATTTTTTATATTTATCAGTTTTCGCAATCATCTATTCTGGCAACACTGATGGTGGCGGTGAGTAAGAGGATGCAAATGTTTTGCCGCCTCTGTATCATCTGATGTACCCTCGCACGCTACTTCCCTGACGATATTATATCGGAAGTTTGTTTGCTGTTCGTTCTTAATGCTTTTATTCAATTTTCTTCATAATATTCAATCGCAATAAGCGGCAGAAGAGGAGTAGGATGTGGGAGAACAAACCTCTATCAACAAACGTTATGCTACTTCCGTATCAGCTGATGCACCCTCACACGCTCTTTCCCTGACGATATTATTTTGAAAATATGTTTGATGTT